>CM028344.1:36992053-37217990 GCA_016618105.1 Dendrobium huoshanense
GTTGCTCGAGTTCTTGTAGAAATTGATGTTACTAAATCTTACCCTGATTCCGTCTGGTTGGGTCCGGAGAAGTTGGGGTATGTGCAGAAAGTCGTTTTTGAGGGAATGCCTAATTTTTGCCAACAATGCAAAGCTATGGGTCATAAGAAATCGGAATGTCCTAAGCTTGTTTCTAATTTGCCTCCGGTAGTTACCTCTGTTCCCCAGGTGCTGGCCCCTATGTCTAATCCCATTCCTGTTACTTCCTCTGTCCCAATTGCTATTCCTGTTTGTGATAATATTGCGGATAATGTTGATTTTGCTTCGGATCAAGGAATTTTGGATAGTGAAATTAATGTTAATACTGAGATGGATGTTGTATTGCCCTCTGTTGCTGGGGAGGATGCGGTCTTGCGCGCTGTTGATTGTCTGGTTGTTTTGCCTGATGCGTTGGTGCATTTGGTTACTATTGGGATGGTTGTGGATCCTGTTTTAATTTCTCCTGCTGTTAATGATAGTAATGGTGTGGCTGATGGCTCTATTGCGGCTGTTAATTATTGGGCTGTAGACGAAGATGAACATGATGTTTTTTGTTTTTTTTTTCTTTCTTTCTGCCCCGGGTTGGCTTGATGCTAGAATTTTGTCGTTTTTATTTGAGGGCTATGATGTGGTCGGGGCTCGTACCACCGTCGTCGAGCTGGTGGCAACCTCTGGTGTTGGTCGTTGAGTGGGTATGCTGTCTTCACTTGATTGGATGGTCCGTGCAAGGTTTCAGGGTGCTGGAAGCCTCGGCCGTGCACTGAGCCCAATTTAGGTTGTTATCTGCCTTTGTCTTTTTATTTTGAGTCCTATGCTATTGTAACCGTTTCCTGTTTGATTTAATAAAATCTCTTTTATTTGTGTTAAAAAAAAAAGATAGTTGTACCAAACAAATGGGACTAGTTTATGAATTAGGCTCGCAAGCATACGTGTACGAGAGATGGTCCTTTGGTGGCTCCAACTTCTTAAGAAGCAGCTTTAAGAGTTTGTGTAGCCAACATATGACTGCCTTTACAACAGAGTTAGAGCATGTCCGAAAATCACAACCTGACATGTATATGTAGATACTGATGCAAGAAAAATAAATATTGGAGGAGTTGTAGAGAATGAGGGAACAATTTAGTGGAAAGCAACCAACATCGAAAAAGGAGGAGAATGAAGAAATAAAATCTGAATAAACTATATGTATTTGTAGATTGATGTCGAGTTTTTGTTGTATAAGAAAATGGTGTTATCATAGAACATTTGTTTTAATTTTGATTAAATGTGTTTTACTTTAACATTAGTATTTATGTGTAATTTTGAAATATGATGATACCATATTTATGTTTTGATTGTATATGATTATAAAGCTGTTGTGTTGTACAATAATTAAGGTAAAATGCTATTTTTTTATGTGCTACAAGTTTCCCGCCCGTATGACCTGTTCAAGATTCGAATCGTGCTCCACTCGTAAAAAACCGTCGACCTTCTCCACTTGGCCAAAGTTTATAAAATTTTTTATATATAGTATAACTCATCTTGTGGCGATAATTTCTGCCGCAATTTGTGGCAAAATTTCTATCACAAATTCATCGCTAAAAGTAAAAAAAAAAAAAATTCTACTAAACTGTTGTAGAGCAACCATGGATGAATGACTGTAGTCAAGGGATGGTGGACAGAAGTATGTAGTCATGTGAGAGTGGTTGAGAATTTATAGTTAATCAGTAATGATTGGAGGAGCATAATTTGGTGATTGTAAACAAAGGTCGACCATAGTCGGCTTAAGCATGCTTGAATTAATTGTTGGTGGTTGAGTGACTATAATTGGGTGGCCGGCACTGGTGGTCGATGAATCAGATGGTGGTGGTGGCCAGTAGTGTCTGACAGTGATGACAACCGTTGTTGGCTTACGGACGTGGTGGTCGACATCGGGTGGTGGTGGTGGCCGGTGGGTAGTGGCGGTGGTTGTCGAAGGCGGGTGGAGCCAGTCAATGGTACCTAAAAAATGAACTAAAATATTTTACACTACATTTACTTTACTTTAAATTTCTTTTTTATTCAACCAAATACTAAATTTATCAAAACCTCTATATTTAGAATACTTTACGCTCAGTTGAAATTCAACCAAATTGCTCCTAAATACTCGTTGGCTAAAAAGAAATGTTGTGTAGAAGAAATACAATGTATTTAAAATGCTATGAAGTTTTTAGATGAGTTTAAAATAAAAATCATTATTATTAATTTTTTTAAAGAAAAATATATTATATAATGTATATGTTTTAATATGATTGAAATAACTAAAAAGTATAATAGCAAATGTAAAATTTTAAATGTAAGATAACTAAGTTGATACGTCATGCAAAAATTATCTTGATCGGGCACGAATCTCGAGGCAAAAGCTAGTTGGAAACTTCAAAAATTAAATCCAGGAGCATCCGAACTCCGATTTCAGCGGGCTTACAGTCAAACTGAGCGTCTCGGAAATACGAACCCAACGACACAAGATCGACCCAATCCGAGCCTAACTGAGTCCAAATCAAGGATCCAAAGCGCTGTCGAAAGGTTCAAACAGCAATTTGAGTTACCAACGGACTCCGATTTTGACGAGCTTATACTCGAATCGAAGGGCTCGACGAGACAAATCCAACGAGCCCAAGATCACAAAATTCCGACATCACTAAGGCCTTCAAATGTCCAATGAACGGTTCATGATCGTAGGATTCAATATCGGCCGTCCATTGGACCACTCCCTATTCGCCCCTGATCTCATGCCTATTTACGGGCCATGCCACTTCAGAAAATCTATAAATAGAGCCCTCATTTCTCATAAAGAGGGGGACTCAAGCAAGAAGAGAAGGAGGAGGAGAAGGAGGAAGCTCCTCCTCGACGGCCGCCGGACCACCGCAGAAGCACCGCCGCCGGACCTCCGCCGGACCGCTGCAGGAACCTCGCCGGACCACCACCAAAGCCTCGCGACGGACCACCGCCGGAGTTTCATTGCACCACTACTGCCTTAAGGTCCGACGTTCAGTCCCGACGTCCTGCTAAAGACCTGATGTCTTGCTTAAGACCTGACGTCCTGCTTAAGACCCGACGTCCTACTCAATGCCAGACCATCAACATCCGATCTTCCAAGTGACACTGGGACTAACACCTGACTCCTTGTCTCCTACAGCCTACGGTCCTTCAGACCTCCGTCGCCTACTACGGTCCGTCCTAACCTCCATCACTAGACAACGGTCTTTCAGACCCCAGCTTTCTATCGTTACAGTCCTTCAGGCCTTCGTCTCCTACTATGGTCCTTCCGACCTCCATCAACAGACAACGGTCTTTCTGACCGGGGTCTCCTGCCGACTACGGTCTCCTGCCGACTACGGTCCTTCAGGCCAAACAAATCTGTATATGTAACTCCTACCATGTAATGCATCCTATATGATGTACATTTGCTACATCAATCCAAGGCCTTCTCCTAAGGAAGAGCCTCATTTGTAATCGACTACAAATACTAGTGGATTCATTCAAACTGGGCCAGGCCCCGTGGTTTTTCCCCCTTTTCAGGGGTTTTCCACGTAAAAAACTTTGGTGTCTCTTATGAATGCTACACCCTCTCACTTATCTGCTTGTGTGCTGGATCTTCGTACAATGCTAAGACGTTAAACTAAATATTTCTCTACCGCCGCGAATATTCCAGGACGCAACATAAGTATATAGCAATTCTATGATATGTATGTAAACTCCTAACAGATTTAGTGTGATGAAGTAAGATGGACATAAACATCAATGATTATTTATGCTTCGTTTTGAGATATTTTCTTACTGTTTTGCTTTTAAGGCGGCAATCACATTTTTTGTTTGTCTACCACTTTTGCCCATCTTTAAAAAAATATTTTACTAAAAAGCTGGTTTTTATAACTGTTTTAAAAAATTACTTTCTCTTTTAATAATTTTACAAAACTATAACAAAGCTGTCCCCGATCGACTAAATATTAGTTTTCAATAACAGGTGCACAAAACTGTCGGGAAAGTTATCAAGAAATTTACTGGCATTTGTTTTCTTTATAAATTTGGTAATTTAAATTTGAAAAAAATTAATGACTTAAATTTGATCTTTCCATCTTTCTATTAATGATTTAATTATTTAATTTCACAAATTCGGTAGCCTACCGACTAATATAATTAATAGGAAAAACAGTAGATGCCATTCAACTAATGATAAAAATTTCACGTCCAGCAGGAACTCATCCCCTTGTCTTATAGCCTGTCATTAGATTTGCCATTGTAAAGTTTCTTCGTTTATATAAAGGTGGCAAGGCGGGGATAATGTGAGAGAGGGAGAAGAAACGGATAGAGAAATAGCTCAGATATCCATGGAGAAAAATAAAGGGAATGATGAAGGAGATAAAGAGGCAGATGTGCCTTGCAATGCCACTTACAGTTGCGAATTTCCTTATGTTTGCCCTCCAATTCGTATCAATAATGTTGGTTGGCCATATAAGTCACGAGAAGCTCGCCGGAGCCTCCATAGCCATTTCCTTCGTCAATTCACTTGGCTTCTCAGTGCTCGTATGTGCTTCTCCTTTATTTATTTTCCTTCTTTGAGCTAGTGATGTAAGATCATTTATGTTTCTTCTTTCTCCTGTCCAATGATTAAGCAGATGGGAGCAAGTTCTGCACTAGATACCTTATGTGGACAATCTTTTGGAGCACAAAATTACAAGATGGTAGGTTTATATCTACAAAGAGCAATGGTCATTTGTGTCCTTATCAGCATTCCACTTGCCTTTGGCACGGCTTTTTCTGGCAGAATTCTTATCTTGCTCCGCCAAGTCCCAGAGATATCAATGGCAGCAGAATCTTATGCTCGGTTGATGATTCCATCACTCTTCGCATTTGGCCTTATACAGTGCATCCTCAAGTTCTTACAAGCTCAAAAAATAGTGTTACCCATAATGTTTAGCAGTGGAATCACAGCTATTTTTCACTTCATCAATTGTTGGTTCTTTACTTATAAAACTGGACTTGGTTATCGAGGAGCTGCGCTTTCGGGTTTCAATCTCTTATTGGTTCAATTTGCTGCTATTAGTACTATATGTCTTTCTATCACCCACTTGCAAGTCAACATGGACTGGATTCTCTAGAGAAGCTTTTCATGGCTTGTGGGAGTTTCTTAAACTCGGCATTCCTTCTACTTTGATGGTTTGGTTAGTAACTGATGCCTTACTTCTTTGAATATCGATCATTGGTGCTCAATCCTTATGCATGCTTCTTACATGAGATATATTTGTAGCTTTCAAAACTGGCAATTCGAGTTGTTGTTGATACTTGCTGGACTTCTTACAAATCCAGCGCTCCAAACGTCATTAATGTCTATAAGGTATTTTTTTTTCTTAAATTTTATTGCGATTTAAGTTAATTTAGTTTTATATATGATTAATTTTTTTCATTTTCATAGCCAAAACATTTCTTCACTGGTGTATGCGATCCCCTTGGGCCTTAGTGGTGCAATCAGGTTAGATGACATGATTTCTCTTCTTTCAAATCCTAAACAACATCTGAATTCTGAAGGCTCATATTAAGTACGTTTCCTTCATTTTTTTCAGTACCAGAATATCCAATGAATTGGGTGCACAAAATCCAGGGGCTGCTGTATTGGCTATCCTAACTGCGGCAGTAGCCATAATTATTGAAGGTTTGATAGTGGGATTTGGGATGATTGGTGGACGGAACTTATGGGGACATCTATATACCAAAGAGAGGGAAGTTGTGAATGCTGTGGCTGTAATGATTCCATGGATAGCTCTATCTCATTTCATTGATGGTTTCCAATGTGTGCTTTTAGGTATTTAAGCACTCTGCGCTAAGACTAATTAGCAAGCACTAATTCCTATTGTTATTTGTCTAATATTTTTGTTTGTTGAATTCGTTATGAATTCAGGCACAATTAGAGGAAGTGGTAGGCAAAAGATGGGAGTTTTTGTTTGTCTCGGTTCTTACTACCTCGTTGGAATTCCGGCATCTATACTTCTTGGTTTTGTTTTCCATATGGATGTAAAGGGTCTTTGGATTGGAAACATCTGTGCGATTTTTGTTCAAGACGCGGTGCTGCTAATCATGACAATGTTTACAAACTGGGAGAAACAAGTAAGCTTTCCAAAGGCTCATTACTTTGTTGCACTCTAAGGTTTTGTTTGGGATAGTTTTTTTTCTATTTTATGAATCTAAAGAAAACCTAAGATAATTTGAAAAATAACTTTAGGCTTTGTTTGGGATGAATTTTTGACTGCTTTCTAAAGTAATTTTTTAGTAAAAAAATTTTGAATTATAAACTTTTGTAATAAACAAATATTTTAGAAAGCATCAAGAAAGTCGCCCCAAAGGAAGCTTAAGAATTGTTAGTAAAGCGCTTATCCTAACACAACCTAATAATTATGTTTACTTATATTCTAAGAAGAATTCATTCTTACATTTTACCCTTTTTTTTAATAACAGGTTATGAAGGCTTTGGAAAGAGCTCAAACATCTGAGAAATCAGAGCCCAACTATTGGATAGCAAATATGCCTTCATCCAGGCATTCCTTTTCCATTGCTATTGATCCGACAGAATTAAGTTATTTCTAAACATTTTGAAATGAAAAACTTATTGTTGTTTTTCTCCCTCTCTTCTTCTCTCTCTTTCTTTCTTTCTTTCTCTCTCTCTCTCTAAATGTAATATTTAGAAAATCTTGAAAGATAGGCATATATTATGTTTGACGTACCTGTTGACATCATTATTAAATAAATAAAATCAGCTTATCTCTTGTGGAAGTGTCATATTTTTTTTTTTTTTGGAAAATTTGGGGCTTTGCCCTTTCTATATATCATAGAAAAAAATTAACAGTAACATCAAAGAAACAAACAAAAGAAATACAAACTGGAAAGAAGAGAGTTTCTGAAGAAAAACAAACCAAAAGTGAGACCGGAGTCGCCACCGAACAAGCTCAGATTGGAGTCGCCATCGAACAAGCTCGTACCTGGGAGAAAGAACGCTAGGTGTAGGTGTCGGACTTAGCCCCCATCATTCGGCCTTGGATGACCACGCTCACACCAATTGCTAGATCTCTTGTTTTTCACCACATGCACAATCTTGAGAGGATACAGAAACAAATCAGAGAAATATCAAAAAAAAAAAAAGAACTCTTATTCTCGAATGAGGATTTCATTTGAAAAACCAATTAAAAAGCTGCCCCATTCTCTCTATGGGGAACTATTTATACACATAAGATAAATAAACAGAACTAAGGCCAGGCTACACCGCCGGCACACAAGAATAGCAACATAGGAATTAAACGTCGTAAGTAGACGCTTCGGTGTCATTCTACCGAGGTGGGAGAAGACTCAAGTTTGATGTGAGGGGTTAAGTCCGCTACATTAAACACAGATGAAACATTGTAATCACCCGACAAATCAATTTGATATGCATTGTCATTTATCTTCTTAATGACTCTAAAAGGTCCATCGGCCTTTGGGTTAAGCTTCCCGAAGGGTCCGAGAGGAAATCGCTCTTTCCTCAATCTGATCCAGATGAGGTCTCCTTCTTGGAACTGGACAACTTTCCGGTGTTTATTGGCTTTTGCTTGGTATTTGCAGTTATGTTTGAGAATCTCAGCCTGTACTTACTGGTGCAATTTCTTTATTTCAACGCTCCTTTGTTCACCTTCGGAACTATAGGATGAGGGGGAAAAATAAGAATTAAGGCTTCGTTTGGGACGGCTTTTTTATTGCTTTCTAAAACGGAGTTTTAGTACAAAATTTTTTAATTTTGTACTAAAACTCTGTTTTAGAAAGCAATAAAAAAGCCGTCCCAAACGAAGCCTAAGTCAAGAGGGGTCAAGGGATTACTTCCATAAACAATTTCGAAGGGACTGTGTCGAGTAGTATTGTTAGGGGATCGGTTGAATGCAAACTCGACTTGAACTAGAATTAATTCTCATTGTTGAAGATTCTTCCCTACAAAACAACGTAAAATATTTCCCAGACTCAGATTAACGTTTTCTGTATGGCCATCCATATGGGATGCATGTGCGATTGAGCTAAATTGTAGTCGGGTTCTCATTTTTCCCCACAATTCTAGAAATGACTTAAAAATTTGACATCACGATCCGAGGTGATGGTTATGGGAATTCCATGAAGACGAACTATTTCTCTAAAATAGAGATCGCCAATGTGAGTGGCGTCAAGGGTCTTGTTGCAAGCTACAAAATGGGCCATCTTTGAGAATCAATCTACAACCACCATGATAGAATATTTATTTCTTTGAGTTCTGGGTAGTCTCAACACAAATTCCATTGAGAAATCTTCCCATGGTCCTTGAGGAATGGGCAAAGGCAAATACAGTCCTGCATTGTGTCCAATAGTCTTTTCTTGCTGGTAGATTCTGCACCCTTTCACATATTTGCCTACATCTTTAGGTAGAGCAGGCCAATAGAACTTCTCCTTGATCAAAGCCAAGGTTTTGTTGCGGCCGAAATGGCCCACCAAGCCGCCGTCATGGCTGTTTGAAATCAACACAATTTTGAGGGAACACCTAGGGATATATATGCAATTGTGGAAAAATAAGTACCCATCTCGGATTTTAAAAAATTGATGTGCATGGTTTTGACATTTCTCCCAAATATTCTGAAAATCCATGTCCTGTGCATACAGTTCTCTAATGGAGTCAAAACCCATGAGCTAAGCTTGCATTTCCTGAACCAATACATGGCGCCTACTTAAGGCATCTACCACCTGACTCAGCTTGTCCGACTTGTGCTTTAACATGAAATGAAAGGCGGCTAAGGATCCAGCCCACGTTGCGTGTCTACCGCGAAGTTTCATCTGGCTACTGAGGAACTTCAAAGCAGCATGATGAGTAAATAGAATAAACTCTTTAATTAGAAGATATTGGTTCCAGTGATGGAGAGCCCGCATAATAGCATAAAACTCATTGTCATAAGTGGAATATTTTTTTCGCTAGTCATTCAACTTCTCTCTGAAGTAAGCTATGGGTTGGTCTTCTTGGCTTAGGACGAAGGCTCCAATTCCCACATTAGATGCATCACAATTGACTTGGAACAACTTGTCAAAATAAAGTAGTCGAAGCACTGGTGTCGTGGTAACTCGCTCCTTGAGACATTCAAAACTACTTTTAGCTTCCTTTGTCAAAAGGAAATTGTCTGCCTTTAACTCTTCGGTGAGTTGAGCAGCAAGGGTACTAAAATTCTGAATGAACCGACAGTAAAATGAGGCCAGACCATGGAACCTCTACAAGTCGGTGAAGGATTGCGGAGTAGGACAACTCACAATAGCTTTGATCTTCTCTGGATCAACTTCAATTCCGACTACCGAAAGTATAAAACCCAAGAATTTAATGCGTTTGTCTAGGAATTGACACTTCTGAGGATTGCAATACAGCTTTTGTTCCCTTAACACCTCAAGCACCTGCCTTAGGTAATGTAAATTGCTATGAAGGTTGCTACTGTGGACAAGTATATCATCAAAGTAGATGATCACAAACTTGCACAAGAAAGGTTGGAATATCTGATTCATTAATCGCATTAAAGTAGGAACATACTGTAAATTCCATCAATATCTAATTCACAAACTCTGCTATCAATACACATCCTATAAGTTCCATCTTTCTTTGATACGAGCAAAGCAGACACCACACATGGACTTACGCTTGGTCTTATTAATCCCCTGACCATTAATCCTTCTACTTACCGCTTTAATTCTTCATGCTCCTATGGCCGGAGTCTATAGGGAGGATGATAGGGTAATGTTTCTCCAGAGACTAAGTCCATAGCGTGTTGAATATCTCAGAGGGGCGATAGACCCGCAGGTAAATCGTCATCAAAAAATTCTTGAAATTATGCCAAAAGTAGCTGAATCTCTAGTGGGTGATGACATACATCATTATCAACTTCCTTGATGATTACCACATAACAACTGATAGCTTCTTGCATGGCTAAATGACATTCTGGCTTGTTGATAATAAGTTGATCGGTTAAATACTTGAATTGCAACACCATCTTGTCCCAGCTAGTAATTTTGCTTCGGCCTTTCTGCAATCGTGTGCGCTTCAGATTTTCCCACCACAATGACGCATTTTTTGTCTGCTTGATGGCCACTAGTTTTATAATCCAATCAGGAGAAACTTATTTGTAATCAAGAACACATTCCATAGTATGCAACCAGTTCAAGAATTCGTCTGGGTCCATCCTTTCATCAAATTCTGGAAACTCGATTTTCACTCTTCCATCATCTCTGGTCGTCGGTCTGCCTTGAGCTAGCCCTCGCCTATGGCTGTATTCGTCACTGGACATTTCTTGATGGAACAGATTGACATTTTTTTTGTTAAAACCCACAGAGGGGCCTACACATTAATATATATATATATAAAATGTTACAAGGTCCTTAATAGGAACCTCCAGCTTGCTAATGCTCATCAGAGCTACAAAAAAAAAAAAGCCTAAAAGCCGGTGGTTCATAATACTAACAATTAAAAAATAACCCAAAAACATGCTAGGGTTGTAAGATATCAGCACCCAAAAAAGGAGTTGAGAAATAAAAGCAATACGCATAGAACTCTGGTCTTTCAATGTCCACTGCTCCCTATAAGAAAGAAAAAATCCAGAAATTGAACTCCACTCCTGCAAAAAAGAAAACCTCCAAAAAAATAAAGTATTGTGAAACCTCTCCTGCCAATCGTAACTATGAAAATTATTGCGCGTTAAGAACCAGACGGATATAACCATGCCTTTCTTACAAACTCCATTAATAAGACAGAGGAGCTGGAATGCACAGCATACACGAATCCTTGTGAAACTAGACATGAACTTTCAATTTAAAGTGAAACATTGCATAATAAATGCCAAACAACTATACCAAAAATTCCAATACTCGTTCCCAACATCCCAAACAGAAATAATAGACTGCTCCCGTAAACTCCCAAGAACAAACACAACAAACAAAAAACAAGTCTGCCACAAGTTCTGGAGAAAAAACTATCCCAAACACCTCGCAGCCATATCACCCTCCCATCAAACCCATATATTGATATTCGTAATAATCATAGCAAAGAAAATAGCAAAAATATACCACTTAATGATGTATAATGTAGGGTAAACCACCACGATCCAGGTTAACCAAGCCTTTAACAACAACAGGACTATCATTATTATTAAACTCACATAAACTAGTATAAGTGCAACCCATTTTGGCCAAAACATCAGCACACCCATTACCCTCCCGGAAAATGTGAGAGATCTTATAATTTAAGTTGGAAAGGTCTTGCTTCAACTGCCTAATCAGATAAAAGTTCTCAGAATTAAACAAATAAGGGCTGTTAAGATAATGTAAAATGAGCATAGTGTCAACCTCAATCCAAACCTTACTAAAACCTAATTTAAGACATATATTGATGCCAAACCTGAACCATGCAACTCAGCAATAAAAGCAGAATTACCAGAAATATGACCAGCAAAGCATTTAATCATCTTGCCATAGTGGTTCTTCAGAATACCCCCACAACCAGCCACCTTACCACTGTAAGACCCATCAGTGTTAAGCTTGATCCAGTCAGGATCCGATTTGAGCCAAGTTATAATCCTCTCCTTCTTATCTTTATAAGTAGAAATGTTATAAATGCCAAAATGAGGAGTCACCTTATAACAGCCTTTGAAATTTTCAGATTTAATGATATTAGCCACATAAAGCATTCTGATTTTATCACAAATAGAAAGGATGATACTAGTGCATTCATATTGGTCCCCTCATGCTTAGCTTCATTTCTACCTTTCCAAAGAAACCAAATAATGGTGGTGGTAAGGCAATTCCTAATATGGCCTTTAGAATTAACAAACCAACACTTGAAAATGTCAATAATGCTCTTAAAATCGTGATTGAAATTGAAATTGAAATTAAAAAGATCTTCAAAGTGAATCCAAACACGAACCACAATTGGCCCATTGGCCAATACATGGTTGAGGGTTTCAATGTGATGACATCAATAGCATTTGGAGACAATCTGAAAACCTTTTTCATAAGATTACTATCCACAGGCATATAATTATAGATCACTCTCCAAGTAAGAATAACAAAAGAACTGGGAATGGAGTTATGCCAGATAACAGAAAAAAGGGGTTATGAGGTCTATTCTCTTTAATATAGTACCAAGCTTCCTTCAAAGCAAATTGACCATTATGAGACTTAGTAAAAAGAATACAATCCTCTTTATCACTTTGTAAAGGAGTATTCAAAATGATATTAATGATGCAATCAGGAATAATCTCCTTCAACAAAACAATATTCCACACCCCATGACTCAATAAATTTTTAACTAATAAAGTGGAAATAGATCTAGTGTTAAGTAAATTGTTAATAGAATAATTGCCCAGCCATTGATCCTGCCAAAAAAAACATCCCCCTTGCCAAGACCCTATTGAATAAACTCCTCCATCTCCCCCTTGATGTTACAAAGCCTCTTCCAAATGGAGGAGTCACCCTTTTTGAAGCTACAAACCGTAGGATGCTTAAGCCCACAGTACTTACTATGTAAAAACTTGGCCCATAAACTATTTTAAGATCTAAAGTTAAACCAAAGTTTATAAGAAAAAGCTTTACTCATATCCGCCAAATTCTTGCAACCCAAACCCTCTTCCTTCAAGTCACCACAACATTTCTTCCAAGAAGCCTAGTGAATAGCACCTTTACCATTTCTAGAGCCCCAAAAAAATTTGTTCAGCATCTTTTAGAACTTATTGCACATAGAAATAGTAGGATTTAAAGTGTGAAATAAATAAATAGGCAAAGTAGAAAGCACACTTTTAATTAAAACAAGTCTCCCACCATAGGAAAGAAAGTTGAAAGCTCAATTATTAAGTTTTTTCCCCAACTTTAAAGTGATGCCATAAAAAAGATTGGACTTTCTTTTACCTTTGAATATAGAAGTACCCAAATAAGTGATAGGCAAAGTTAAGTGAGAAATTCCAAATTTATCATGAATTCTAGCAATATGTTCGGGACTGATGCGCTTACTAGTAATGAAACCACTTTTATTGTTGTTAATCGTTAAACCACTCAGAAGTTAAAATTGCTCCAACCATTTGTAAAGCATTTTAAGATTTTTAATAGAACCATTTGTAAAAATAATGAAATTATCAACAAAACTAAGATGAGATATGGGAAAGCCCCCATAGGTCGCATAATTAATAGTAGGATGAAGCCTATACAGCTTCTCCAAAGCTCTAGACAAATAATCCATATCAATTATAAAAAGGGCAGCAGACAAAGGATAGCCCTATCTCACACCATGCGAAGAAGAAAATAAACCATGAGAGCTCCCATTAATGATAACATAAAAAAATAGTTATTAATACTATTCTTCACCAAATTAATAAATATCTCATTGAAACCAAAAAGATCCAGAGTAGTATACAAAAATTCCTAGTTAAGATTATCATATGCTTTGGTGATATCAATCTTAATAACCATATTACCTACCGAAATAGGTTTGTGAATATCATCAACAAGCTCTTGAGCCAAAAGAATATTATCAAAGATAGTACGACCTTTAACAAAACCAGTTTGCCCAGGAGATATAATTTTATGTAACAATAAAGACAATCTCCCCATAATGATTTTAGCAATTAATTTATTTAAAAAAGAACATAAACTAATAGGCCTAAAATCATCCTAATAGTTAATAGCGTCTCTTTTAGGAATCAAAATAATAGAAGTATTAGAGAAGTACTTAGGGTAGGGACTACCCTTAAAAAATCAATAACAACTCCCATTAAATCATTTTTAATAATAGGTCAAGCCTTTTGAAAAAAAAATAGTAGTGAAGCCATCCACACCAGCAGTCAAATCAGGATTCATCTTACTAATGGTATCCCAAGTTTCTTGTTCAATAGGTAAAGAAGTTAACAATATGTTATCATTATCATCAATAAGACGAGGAATGATAGAAGTATCAATATTAATCCGAGGGCTGAAATCCTTGTTAAAATTCTTACAAAAATACTCAATACCACATGCATAAATCAAATCAGGAGTATTTAAGACCACACCATTCGGTTGATTAATTTTATGAATGTGACTAGAAACCTTTTTATGATTGGCAATCGAATGGAAGAATTTAGTGTTTTTGTCACCTATAGAAATAAATTCAGAAGCCGCTTTTTGCTTCCAATACATTTCTTCCTTCTCTTGTAACTTAAAAAGGCCCATTTTGGCCTCATTAAGCTTCAAAAGATTTTCATTAGAATGGTCATTAATATAATCCATCTCTAAGCCATTTATCTCATTTTTAGCCTCAGTAATATTTACAAAAATATTTTTAAAAACCACCTTATTCCACCATCTAAGCATTTGTTTAAGCCTCTTGAGTTTCATGCAAAGCCTATGCATCCCAACAATGCTATCATTGGGATACAAAGGGGCAGACCAATTAGACTCCACAACTTTAAGAAAATCATTGTGCATTAACCACATATTCTGAAACTGAAAATTAACGTGCCTAATACCAGTAGATAAATTAATATTCAAAAGCAGGGGAGAATGATCAGACAAGGTTTTAGTAAGGTGCTCAATATTTGATTGAGGAAATTTATTAAGCCATTCATCATTGAAAAAAAATCTATCTAATATTTGCCACATAGTGCCTCTATTCCAATTAAAAGTATTTCCAGAAAAACTAATATCATGCAAGTCACAATTTAATTTACGCGCGCTTAGTTATGAAGTACTGGGTATGTTTCCAAAAAATTTATATGCTTATAGAAATTTTTTTTGATGGCCATGAAGTTTGATGAATTATTGCACTTTTAAAAATTTAAAATTAAATTTAGAATCATAAAAAATCAAATGTTTATAAACTTATAGTCAAATTTAATATATGGACAAGATGAATCTAAGAAAATCAAAGATGATCTGATTTGATCTGAGTTTAAATGAGCCCTAAATTAAGCACATAAAGATGATAAGATCTAAGTTTAAATGAGCCCAAATTAAGTGTATGCTGTATGATTGAAAACTTGGGTATTTTAATTAAAGGACCAAAATAGTTCTCAAATTTCATATGTTTATAATTATATTAATTGGATTGATAAGGTAAAATCAAAGCGCCCAAGATCATGTAACTTTGTTGTCATTAATGAAATTAAACGACGAATGATTGATCTATGATCAAAGGACTCAACATGGGTCGACCATAATTGTCTGAATAATACCGTTTGATCGCATACTTCATATATGATCAGTACCGCTAATATATGACCAACATTATTTAATAATAATTTTATGAATGGTATCATCTGACAGCCTATATGATCCCCTTAACTCTCCAAGAATCTCTACTACAACTACATGAGAACAACCAAATAGTCCTAATATTATAATATCACATTATCATAGTGGAGAAGAGCATGCTTCTCTAACATTAAGTATATACTAGATTAATTTAACCGAGCTAGGGCCATTGCCTTCTCCCTTTTCGAACTTTTCGTATAAAATTTAAAACTTGGATGAAATACTCTCTCTATAAAAGTTGCTGTAGAAAGCTGATTTTTGCTACAAGAGTAGCTAAATAATTTTTATCATAATAAGTTCACAACTAACTTTATAAAACTTTGCATCTACCCCAAATAGACATTTAGTGTAGTCGAAATTTAAATTTATTAGTTTGCAATTTTTTGTTGGACAATATTGCTTTTCTATCCAACAGATGATAACTCAATATTTAGCTTAAAGGTGATTCAGTAATACTACTTTCAATTATAATATTGAATTGACTTATTTATTTTTCTTGATAAGCATAAGCCCCATTTAAACACCAATTTCGCATTTTCTTACTAACACAATTCAAAATGATGGAGACATTTTCTTACTTTAATATTGAATTTACTAATTTATTTTTCTTAATAAGGAGAAGCCCCATTTAGACACCAATTTGTCATTTTTTCACTAACACAATTCAAAATGATGGAGAGATTTTCTTACTTTATTTCATAGCTTGAGGGAAACTTAATTTTTATGCTGAGTATGCATTCTCACATTTAGTAATAATTATGATTATATATTTGTTCGAATTTTCCCTAATATGATGAACCCTAACAATCATAACTCTTTTGAGAGATCGTCTAACCCCTTGAAAGGGAGGTGATTTAGAAAAGATTAAACTTGGCATGCATTTTGACGAATGAACTATAACCAAGGAAGAATTTTTTATTGTTAATGATTGGAAAGGAAAATTTCATTTTCTTTAAATATTACAATGTCAATTAAAGACCAAGAAAGACTGATATGATTGATAATGGAAAATTTGAGAAGGTTGGTGACATAATCTTTGTTACACTAATGAAAAATGCCTATTTTTGACTGCTAACCTGATGCTGAAAAGAGTGGCCAAAATACCAGAGGATATGCCAATGGAAATTGACACTACAGGAAATTCAGCCATTACTGGCAATTTTTGCCGGCGGTTTTCCTTTAAATACCAGCAGTTCTAAAAAAAACTAGCGGCTTTGTGGCGGTGTGAACGTGGTAGGAAACCATTTTCGGCGATGTTTTACCGACGATTTATTTCCCCGACGGCTTTCCGGCCGTCGAACCGATGATACAAATACCGTCGTTCAACTGTTGGTAGACCGACGAGAATTTTTACATTGGCGGTTTTGGCCGTCGGTATAGCACCGGTAACTTTTAAAACCGGCGGTCTACCCGACGGTTTTTTGTGATCGCCGGTATTACCGGCGGTATATGCTTTCATAACGGCCAGTTGAGCCACCGGTATTCACCGGCGGCCAAACCGCCAGTTTTGCCGCCGTTATTACCGGCAGCTAAACAACTGTCGGTCAAAGCCACCAGTAATGGCTGAATTTTCTGTAGTGTGATGTGACGTTCTTTGATAGATTTTAGTAAAAAAATACTATCAACATTGAGAAGATCATCCGCTGGTGAGTTGCACAATCATTGTAACATCTAAAATTGTTAAGTGTCGAGATATTTCCCACTTTGGTGGGAGGGCCACATGATTTTGTCCTATTGATGTAACTTCCCAATATGTCACCCATCTAGGATTTCTCTTGAATGAACACGCTTAACTATGAAGTTTCTTAATGAAATTAGAACCATTACACTAAAAGTCGCCTCGATGTTTAAGAGTTTAACGTCTTTTATTTAAGTTGTTTCATAATCTCCCCCATATAAGTAACTGATGTCCTCATCAGGATCTTTATTTCAAAATCAGCCACCAAGCAGATAGAATTCTAGAGATGGATACTACAAGTTCAAGTGGTGACTCCCCCCATGTAGCACTTTGTCCCATATAAGGTTCAAGAGGTGACTCCTAAGATTTAGTACATTATCATATATGGCATTTAGTTATCATCTTTGAGCTGGTGTATTTCTTTAATATCATTTGTAACATCCCAAACTCTTAACTATCGACATATTGTTCACTTTGATCTAAGGGCCTCAGGATTTTTTCCTATTAGTATAACTTCTTAGAAAGTCACCCATCTAGGATTTTTTGAGGATGAACTTGCTTAACTGTAAAGTTTCTTAATGAAATTCTAACCATTACACCAAAAGGCACCTCAATTTTAAGAGTTTAACTTCTTTTACTTAACGGGTTTCACTATCATACTGATAAGTGTAAGGAGGACTAGTAGTGGATAGATGAGCAAGCGAGGTGGGCCTATGTGAATATATAAGTTTATAGTTTTAAGTGTTAATTATAAATTAATTAATATTATGTTATCTTTCTTAAGATAAATATACACAGACTTGAGAGAGTTAGTCTGGAGCAAGCGAGGGATCCTCTGGGGTATCTGCAAATAATTAAGACTACAACATTTGTTTGTAGGTGGTAGGTGAAATGAAAAAGGGATGAGTTTATGGATTTGGCTTGCAGGCCTACGCATATAAGAGACCGTCCTTTGGTGGCTTCAACTTCTTATGAAGCAACTATGAGAGTTTTTTGAGGGCTCCAAAAATTTGCGCCCCAAACTCCTCATTGCTTTTCGGGGGAGTTTAAATGGATTAAATTCAAGGGTAAATTTTAGAAGACATATTGGGTTTGTAGATAAGGCACTATCCAAATATTTTGCCATCATTTTGCGAGGATTTTATGATATGAGTTTTTCCTTCATATGGGTTCAAGGCCCTATATCTCTTGATAATGAGAGAGAACATTCAATTAAGGTTAATTGTCTATGAATATGTTGTACCTATATATGCATGATATACAATATATAGTAATAGCATGGGTTTAGAGGATGAGGGTATGACATTTGAAATTAAAAATTGAACCATCGTGCACTTAAAGTGGATGGTGGGGGAATGTATGATGGAACCGATCAAGATCTCATGGTTTTGTCATCCCAGGACATCATGGTCCCTAGTTTACTTAGTCAAAGGAGGTAGTCGACCTAACCTGACAGAAGGATCCTTGTCGGCAGCCATGGGTTACGTCGTCCAAGGGTATCTTATAAACCTGGGATGGATATTTTTCTAAGGGGATAAATTTGAATATATCTTAGCTGATAGAGGAGTTTATGCTCTATTGATTATATCCTATTGATTCATATCTCAAATATTTAATGTTAATTGGGAGCATACGAGCTCTGGCCATAACCATAATTTAGTGGTGCTATTTGTTAGCAAACTATCCGGTTTAGAGGGTCCTGGTTATAACTGTTTACATGCGATGCTATTTCATTGAAAAAGCACATGTTAGAGGACATGAACCATATCCTTACTTGCTAGAGATGGTTTGAGAATGAATCTTAGTGATATTCTTGATCAAACACTTGCTCTTTCTTAATTGAAGTGATATATTCATATTTGTCCACCTTGGCAAACTATTGCGGAGGATGGATGTATTTTGCTTTAAAAAATTTTATGGTTTAATTTTGATTTTAAATATTTTGGATTTTGGAGTTTTCTTAGATTTTCAAGTTTTATGGATATTTGTGTGGCATTTTGAATACATTTAGAGTTAACCCCTCTTGTTGAGATTTGTGTTCAAGAGCCCATCATCAAGATATTAATGGGTATTTTGGATTTCAATTGATTGGACTTTGTCGACTCTGTCTACTACTCGATAGAGGATTGGGTACATCATACGTTGTTCATTTCATGACCCACACAATATCCTTACTTGTCATGTTCATAAATACAACACACTCACTCGAGCCCATGTGGGTGCATGATCACATATGCACTTCTTTATGTTTTGTGTGTATATATATTATATGTATATGTGTGGGGGCATTCTTGGATATATGGTGGAGTTTTCTACAACAGCTTGTAGAAGCTCATATTTATTGCAGCACTTTGGTACTCATCTCTAGGTGATATGATGAATGCATAATATGTCTCCCATAGTGTCCCGTAGGAACTGGTGTACACCATATATCCTTCACCTTTGAGTTTTGTGTAATTATTAGTATAAGCTTAGGGGATCAGTCATTCATTAATAACTTGCATGCCTCAATAATCTTATCTAATATTGACATTCAGAACTTGGTTGGACTGAGACTCACTCACTTCAGTCTTAAAAATACTGATTTTATATAGCATTCTCTTCCCAGAATTTGTCTAAAAAATTAGCAAGCATCCCCTGATTATATCAACATCATCATTTTCTACTGTTGTCTTAAATATAGGACCAATCATTTTAATCGTGGATGACTGCATCCTTATTGATGTCATATATGTCGAAATCAAGGGCCACAACTTTGGACTCATAATTATAATAATTGAAGGCACATCGGGCCGTCTAAGAGAATCATACGAGACATCCATTCCTAAAATAATTATAGCAATCCTTGAGATGATTGGGATAAAAGTATATTTTCTATTTGTAATTGTGAATTTAGGCCACCAAGATTTACATCAATCCTTATTAACATATTTGTCAAATATTGATCATTAACTCTAGTGGGCGTAATGCATTGTGTGTTGACAATCACTTAGATAAATCTATATGTATCACATTGTTACTTCTAGTGCATGTCAAATCCCTCTAGATACAACTTACATGTTGAATGTGGGAGAGGTCTCATGCATTGTCATTGAACCCTTCTACTTGTAGGAAATTGATGCGCTTGATGGGTGTACTATCGCATTTACTTATGTATCTTCTATCATTCGCAAGGACTAATGTGTATAGTTGCAAGACAGTTGACATCGGTCATAGGAAGATTTCCATATTTATAGTCTGTCCACTATCATAATTCATGAAAGAGCTGGTGCACTTGCTTGCCGATTAATGATTATCACCTATGTGAATATTGTCCTTCATACAAAATCTCTTCCATCATTTCGTGCAAATGTCCATCTTTCATACACATGTCGATTGTACATTTCTTGTTGTCACCTCAAAACAACTCTCCATGAGCCATACAACTTATTATTGCATCGATAATTGGTTCATAATATGAATGAAAACATAGATACCATTGTCGATGAACCAATTATAATATCCATTGTAGGTTTTTCAATATAGCTTATAGATAGGTTGCTACATTTCCCACAATTTTCTCGTTGTTTGTGCACAAATTCTATATGCAAACCCTTTGTCCTCAAAGATTGTTTAAATCTACTTGCAAGCATTTTTTTCCTCAAAGATAGTTTACAAGATACATGATAAGATTAATATTGATCCCTTCATTCCAATTGAGATGATCATTATTGGTTGATTATGATTGCTTAAATAAAATTTATGCCAATTTATGTGTGAGTCCTTACTTGCTTGGATGAGATTTGGATGGATCGCTCTCCTTAATTAGCATTTGGATTCCAATTGGAATGATAATTCCATTGGAACATTGATTATCCTTCAAATCAAATTCTTTAAATCTCATATATCAATGTTCATTTGAATACATGTCAAACTAAATACGAGTTTATTACATGACATCTTGAACTTATTTTTTGTAATCCATTCAAGCTAGATCCTTTATGATTCATTCAAGTTCTTTGAGTCATCATTCAGAATGATGTTTTTTTATCACTTGGTTCAATTGGATCCATCTTCAATTTAGCTCATTTGTCTCTATTATGCTCAATTTCAAATTGAATTCATATTATCATAGTTCAAGCTCAAGTTCAAAGTTTTAGCTTGAGCTCAAGTTGTCCAAGTCATGTCCACTGAGGTTTCAATTAGTTTGAGTCCAAAATGAGTCTGCAACGTTTGTTCAAGCCCCCTATACGTGTTCATTCAAATTTGAGTCAATTGAGTTCAAAGTTCTTTTTTATTTGTTGAAAGTTGAGTCCAAGTTTAAGTTTGAAATTATCCAAATTTTGTTCAAGTTAGGTCTCCTACTTCACTGAAAATTTTTGCAGCCTACCAGTGTGTCCTCTATTTAGTGGAAATTCTAGGAGAATGGGCCTACTGCCACTCTAGAGAAAAATATGTACGATAAGTGTTGAACGACAACGAGGTCGTAAATAATCAATCCAACCACGTCAGAGAAAGACGTGTATGTGTCTTCAAGTACCTGATAGAAATGCATAGTTTTTTCCCCGTAGGTGCCGAAGCATCTATGGGTACAGATATTCGTTCCTGCCGCGTTAGAGAAAAGTATACAAGGCCTTTCTGCCTCACCGTCGGTGTCGCACCGTGTTCCCTTTCAACCATGCTAGTGAAAATCATGTATGGGCATTTTTTTGATGCACTGTGAACACCGACTGCAGGATTTTGAGTTAGGAAAACTTTAAACTTATGCGATGTTAATAACGAAAATGATGACAATGTTATGAAAATGCACACAAATTCCTTCTTTTCATTCTCTTTTTTGCATTCTCTCCATTTTCTCCTTTTTTAGCATCCTTTCATCATCATCATTTTTTACTAATTTTGTGCATACACATACACTTACATACATACATATGTATATACACTTTTATGCATAATTAAAGTTAACAATCATGACATAAATAATTATCAATCCCAACTAATTAGAAAACTAATAATGCATACTGTACTGTTTGGTATTAAGAGTTAATGCTATTAACACATGGTAAAATAAAAAGAAGATATATAGAAGAGGAAAGAAGCAAAGAAAGCCACTGGTCTCATCGGCAGAACGAGAAGAGGAAGAATAGGCAGTTTGGGATCGATTCAAACAAAGTATTGAATGTGGCCTTTTGAGTGCATGGGGGTGAACTGGTTTTGGCGTGAAGAGGTAGAACAACAAACACAGGAATTCAGGAGTTGTGAAGACAAAGCTCACGGGTTGGTTATTAAAAAGAAAGATTCTTTATTCCATCCCATTTTAATAAAGATGAAAGACATCGGAGGCCAGGTCGATTGAAAATTGGCAGAAGGAGAGGATTTTCCTAGACGAGGTATCACATTTTTAATGCATTTGACTTTTTTTTCTCCATTGGGCATTGTTTTTTTTTTTTTTTTTTTTTTTTTTTTTTTTTTTAATTTTAAAAGTTAATAATTACTACATTAATTTAAAATGCTTGCAATCTCGTAATTAGTTTAAAATAACCTTGATTTGTGTGATTTCTTATTTTGTGTGTATTTTCTCTCATTTTAAGTGCTGATTTTGCCACTAAATCTTAATTGGACAAATTCGTAGTCAATCTTAAGTATTTGGGATGTTTTGAATGCAATGACAAAGTCTATTTTTTGATCTGATGTTTTTTGGGAGATGTCAAGTATTAAATTCCTTGATTTGCATGTTGTCACCTTAAGATTTGTGCCACCGCCTCGGCCAATCCCAATTATTCAAATAAAATATAAGTTTTAAATGTTGGCAATGTTCTTGATGCAATGATGAAGTCTGTTATGCCATCGTATATCATTTGGATGACATCGTTCATCAATTTAGGGCGTCGGTTGCCCCCATTGGAGTTGTCATGTCTAATTTGATCGTGAGTGGCGTCGACTTTAGGAGAATTTGATATCATGATCGCAATGGCACAATTCGTTTGGCAATCAAAATTTATTTGACTCTTCAAGTGACGCATCACATCGACGTGAACATTGCTTAATTCACTGATTTTGTCCCTTTGTAAGTAGTTTGATTTATTTTTTATTAAAGCAGAAAAGCTTTGGGAGAGATGAGACATGAATGTTGATAACATAGGTGTAATAAATTGTAATTTTTACTTTGCCAATTATTTTTTAACTCATTATAACACTGAATAATAATTCATCTTAGTCATAGAATTTTGATATTAGTATTTTACTTACATGAATTTTTTCATAATTTTTGAGAACCGGTGAAAATCCTTAAGAAATTGGCATTTGTCGGTACAAGTGAGGATTTCGGGACCGTTAGGTGTCCGTTTTGCAAACTAATTTCACCGATATTTTCTAAATAATATGCTTTATTTTATGAATATTTTTTTATAAATTTTAATCTCCGAAAATGATTTATTTGAATTTTGTACTACATAATTTTTTAAATTAAATATTATAATAGTTTTATAATAAAATATCATAAAGCACTAAGGTATCCATTAAAATCCATTTAATCTCCCTAAGCCTTCGGCTAATAGATAATGTGGTGTGTGAAAAATGTGAGAAAAAATGTAAGAAAGAGAAAGAAGAAGCCTAAATTTGGAGGCCACGGTACGATTTTTGTCCGTCGACGTAGTTAGGAGATTTATTCGTCTCGCTATAAGGAACCTTTACCTTATTGTTGATTGAAAATATTTTATGTTTTTGACATTTTTGTGATCAAATTTTTGTTTTCGTTACCAAAAAATGTGAGTAACTTTGTATTAGTAAAACTTTCTCCGTGTAACTTTTTTGTGTGCTATAGAGATAATAATTATGAGTATTTTTAATATTTACTTAATATTTTTTCTCTAGTGATTTTAAAAATATAGCAATTTTTTTCTACCCTAAAATTTATTTTGACCTTTAAAAATAGCAGTGTAGTAAATTAAATATCTTAAAATATCAATTTATACAATTCCTAATATTTTGATAATTTTTTGAAAATGTGTATTTTTGCCTAATAGGATTCTTTATTATTTACCATTATGATATTTTGGCATTTTCTTAATTAAGCTTAATTATGTATTACATGCTACAATGCATTCGAAAATGAATGTGGATATGTACTTGAGTAATAACTGGTTATTATTACTATTATAGTATTATGATAATAATATGCATGTGTGAAACAAACAATTAAAGCCTAGTTGACCGTTGGTTGGAGACTAATTGACCTGTACGAGATTGTGGGCCGAGGGGCTTTCCTTTAAATACTATATATAATTTGATGTTATCCTATACTAATTCATGTGATATACTGATTGAGAGTTATAAGGAGATCATTATTATGACAACGGGTAAAGAGTGACGACTTTATTTTCTAAGCCAATAGTTTATTAACACTGAAAAATACCGTGATAGCTAGGACTTCTTAATTGTTTAGTATGACTACTAAAATGCATGTTTTGATGTATTTTTCTTATTATTGTACAGATTTATTATTAATGCATAGATTTACTGTTATTATATTATTCTATTGCTCCTGCCACTGGATTGTTATTGTTACTGATATAGATACTGATACTATTTAATACTACTGATTAATTGTATTAATATTAAGCATATGATATACCGAGCACATGATATAGAATGCCTCGATAGCATGCATACATTCCTATATGATTTTATTATATTGTTTTAATTTTGATAGTCTTTACTGATGTTTTAATTTGATATTTTGTATGATTTTTGTACTGATTGGTATTACTTAATAGTTTACAATAGTTAATAGCATCTCTTTATAGATTTAATACTCGTATTAGTTTACAACTTCATTAGTTTCTGCACTGTATTATTTTATTGTTTATAGATTCTACTCTTAATACATTTGAGTTTTACTATTCTTGCACTGATTCAATGATCATATGAATGTAACTCTCATGATTTGACTGTTGGCATGCATATTGCTCCTTTACTATCTTTTGAATTCAGCTGTAGATTTTGGTGACCTACTGGGCTTTTTAAGCTCATAATATATGGTCAAATGATTTCAGGTTAAGATAGTGGAGCATAAGTGTGAGCTAGTAAGGTTCTGTTTTTTTTATTCTAGTTATTCTTTTGTACTCAGGATCGATATGTGGTAATTGTGTAGATCTTGAATAGTGTATATGATATTTGAAAATGAATATAGATATGTACATTAATATTTTAAATTATTAAATTTATTTTATTATTTATTACTGATAGATGATATTAGATAGTTTTGATTGTTACTTATTAAAAGATTAAAAGAATAATTCTTCCAAATTAGATTCTAGGCATCACAAAAGGCATCCAAGCCACATTTAATTCAAGAGGATCTCTTAGTTGAAGCAAAGCCAGTAGCACATATTTTCTGATGATTTGAAACATCAAATTTTCTCATCCCCTACTTTTAGCATTTTCACAGATCATGGAGCTTATCCATTGAATCTTCATGAGACAAATTCTCATCAAGCTTAAATGATTTTGGATCCTTAATAACACATGGACTTTCTGATTCTTCATGAGATAAATTCTCATCAAGCTCTAAGTTTCTTAATGCTCCATTTTAAGCTTCATAATAAAATCTTGGCGCTCCCATATTTAATCAAACTCTCTTTTTCAATGAATTGCTTGAATCATCATTTAAGCTATCATCTTTAGTTTTCCTTTTCAAATATTTCCAAAAAGACTTCATATTTTCTTGATTTCTAAATAATGTTCAGTACACTCAAAACTTGATCACTATTTGCATTCTCTTCAGCCATGACCTCCACAGATGATTTCTAAAATTCTTTTGTGACCCACAAGTAAAGTATTCTTGCCTCCATCAAAGTTATCATATTCTTCTAATTCCTGAAGGATTCATGAACTTGAACGTTCATCGTCTTTGGCTTTCCCAAGTTGTCTTTAATTTCTTCCTTATAACAGAATTATCATTTTAGAATACCCATAGATATCATTGAAAGCTTTTTTTTTTTTTTTTTACCAATTTGATTGGAGTATCCTCATTATCATTACAAATCTAACATTCAGAATTAAAACTGAAGCTTATATTTTTTTCTTCCTCCTCATTAACATAATTTGATTCAATCAATTCTGATACACTGAATATTCTTAGTAAAGAAGACAAACTCTTGCTGATAACATGCAAGGTTATAAGTCTTAAAGATAAGGGAATTGGCAATGAAAAGCACACAAATATTGATGAAAGTCAACAGTTTTTTTTACACATCAATTCAATTTACAACCTTTTTTCCTCAATGATTTCGCCCGAACCACTCTTCTCTTCGAATTGAAAAAGAGGCTGCCCTTACAACATAGCTGGAGCATTCAAAAAATCACAAGCTAACTTGCAAATGTAGATGTAGAAGCAACAAAGTCAGATATTGGAGGAGATGCAGAGAATGAGAGAGAAGTTCAATGGAAAAATCCAACATCCACAAGCGAAGGAGAGTGACGAAATAGATTTTGACTAGTCTATATGAGTTCATAGATTTTTTGTTGAGTTTTTATTGTATAAGAACTAAACATTTATTGTAGAACTATTTGATAATTATAGAATATTTACTTTTGATTAAACTGGTTTTACTTAACATCAGTATTTCTTTGCAATGCTGAAATGTGATGATACTATATTTATATTTTTATTATCTATGATTGTTGAATTATTGTGTTGTATAATAATTTAGGTAAAGTATTTTTTTGTTGTACTGCAGGTTTTAACTGATTTCTGTCAAATAAACCACTGGAAATGACTATACGATGAGTTAGGAAGGTATTTATGCTAGTCTATTTTTGCCAAAAATATTGGCAGGATTTCAAGAAAAATTATTTGCCAGAATATTTTGCTGGTATTTCCAATAGAAATTTGTCTGCGGGAGGCGATGGTGAACATTGGCTCATCAAACTTCCTTATTACGGCTATCAATAAAGAATAATGGTAAATAAGTGATTTGTTTCACATACATATAGATAGATGTGGGCTCCGAAAATTCGGCCCCGGCCTCCGCTCGCTTTTCTTTTATTCGGCGAGGGAGTTTTAACGAACTAAGTTCCGAGATAAATTTTGGAAGGCAGATGGGTTTGTAGATAAGACACTATCCAGAGATTTCACCGTCATTTTGTGAGGAATTTATGATCTGAGTTCTGGTTTCCTATAGGCGCAAGCCCCTATAGTTAATTACCCCTTTCGATCATGAGAGAGAACTTTCGATTAAGGCTAGTCGTCGATCAAATACGTATAGAGATACGTGTTATCTGGCATATAGTAGCATTAATGAGTTTAGATATTGGTAGAAATTGGATTTGGAAATTGGGTTTGGATTTGAGAATGTTTGGATATTTGGAAATATTTAATATTTAAAATAGGAAATTTCACCATCTTGCACTTAAAGTGAATGGTGGGGGAATGGATGATAGACCCGATCAAGATCCCATGGTTTCGTCGTCCCGGGCCATCATGGTCCCTGGTCTACTTAGTCAGAGGAGGTAGTCGACCCAACCTGACAGAAGGATCCTTGTCGGCAGCCATGGGTTGCTTCATCCAAGGGGACCTTGTAGACCGGGGTTGAATGTTTGTCTAAGGGGACAAATTTAAATCCACCTTAGCTGACAGAGGGCTTTGTGCCCTATCGATCATTTCCTATTGATTCATATCTCAAGGATTTAACGCTATTAAGAAGTGTATTGGCTCTGGCCATAACCGCTATCTGTGGTGCCATTTGGCGGCAAAACCACTCGGTTCAGAGGGCCCCGGGTCATAACCGTTTACCTGCAGTGCCATTTGGCGGCAAAACTGCCAGTTAAAGGACACGTACCACGTCCTTACTGGCAAGAGATTGTTTGAGAATGGATCCTAGTGATATTTTCGACTAGGCAATTGGCTCTTTGTGAGCTAGAGTTTATTTGAATTTGTCCGCCTCGGCAAACTGTTGCGGAGGGTGGATGGATTTTGCTTTAACCGCGTTGATGGATTTATTTCAATTTTTAAATATTTTGGAATTTTGAATTTTTGGGGAGTTTTGGATTTTCCTAGGTATTTGGGTGGAGCTTTGGAATATGGATATTTTGGAGACGATTGAAAGTATTTGGGAACCCCTCCGGTTGAGATCTGCATTCAACACGGCCATCATCGGGGTGTTTGGGGGTCATTTCTTTTTATGGATTGAACCTTGTCAACTCTGTCGGGATGTCGACAGAGGATCGGGTTTTGTAGGCTTCGTGCCTTTTGATAGTGAATTCTCATTGTTATAGGCCTTGATGGCCTAATATGGATGTTTTAAAGCAAATATACCGGTCGCCACAACCTTATATTTGCTTAATGGTTTGAATCCTGTCGACTCCTATTGAACCGTATAGAAGGATCAGTTTCGAACCTGAATTCACTTGTAAACCCGCGCATCATCCCTAGACGTCACGTGTGTACCAATAACATGCTCGCCGGGGCCCATGCAGGTCGAGATTATATTCCCCCATTTAGTGTACCTATGTGTATACAATCTATAGTGCATGTGCAAGGGGGTATTTTTGGAATATTTATAGACGCATTCTGTCTGCTTGTACGGATGTTGCAGATCTGGTGGCGTGGAGTAGCATCTTCTGTATCAGTTGTTTGATGCTTTGTACAGGTAGACTGTCGTGCACTATTTGTTGAATTTTGTAGGCGGGTCATAGTGCACTAACTAATCTCCTGCCTTCATCGACTTCTTTGTATATTGATAGGAGGAATCTCCTACATTTGCTTGCATGTTGACTGATATTGATTGTGGAAGGATTATGTGTCACTTGAACTTGACGTTTGTGTATTCATCTAAAAATCCTTCCTCCATCGTGGTGCTTAAGAGATATTTTCTTTTTCTTGCATCTTCGTCAACCTTTACTGTTATTTGTGAGTGGATGGTATTATGACCTACATTGTCTTTGAACACAGCTTTTAGTCTACATGGGACTTACATGTGGATGGAAATTTCAACATACCTTTTGCATCACTTGTTTGACATTATGCTTAACACAGATCTTCTACACATATGAGTGGATGAGATCTTATGATTGATTCATGAGTCTCACATAATCATTTGTGAGAGAAATATCTCACACATGAATTACAACTTTCATTAAAGTGTAATTTTAGATTACACATTCTTATGACACCTGAGTTATTATTGATTCAAATTCAAATAAAGCCCAAGTTCATGTCTACATCCGAGTTTAAGCTTTTGTAGTTCATATCCAAGCTAGAAACCAAATCCTTTGCAATCAAGTTACAAGAATTTGTTTGTGCTCAAATCATGTATTTTCTTTTGAGAATAACATATCATGACATGGAATTTGATTAAGTTATAAGATTCATCACGACTTGTAAGTAAGTAGAGTTTGCAAGCTTCTTATTATCCACAAATTCCATATATTCTCTTTCACATTTTGTTCATTTAAAATTGAGTTTCATGTAATGATGTTCATGATCATTACTTAGGTTCAAATTCATTTGAATTCTTTTATTGTCTTGTAAAGTTCAAGTATAAGTCCATATCAAAGTCATCTTTTGCAAGTCCAAGTTCAAGTTCAAAGTTAAAGTAGTCCCAAATTGAGTCTTCTTGCACTTTGTCAAAATGTTCAAATCTTCTTCATCTCATTTGATTTGCAAGTTCACTTATTATTTGAAGTTGAATTGAAGTCATTTTATTTGCTCATATTTAAATATGAGCTCAAATTAAAATGTCCACACTTTGCTCATTTATTTAAATTTGAGTTTAATTCACTTCATTTGGTTAAAGCTTGTTAAAGTTCATGTCAAGTTCAAATCTTAGTCAAAATTCTTTCTTCTTGTCATAGTCCAATGCAGTCCAAAAGTTTACAAGTCCTTGTCTTTTTCAGACAAAATTTCGGCAGCCTCCCGGCGTCTCCCCCGTTTAGGGGAAAAACCAAGAGGCCGCCTACTCGCCACGTCACTAAAGACGTGCACGATTGGTGTTGGTGAGACACCGCGGCGGTTATTTTTTTGTTTTTCTCCCACCACGCGCACTAAAGGCGTGCTTGGGGTTTTAAAAAGCATTTTTATTAAAAGAGAGTTTTTTTTTGCTTCCCCCCCCGCCCGGGGGTACTTATAAGTGACCCCGCTTCGACGCACGTGCCGCACCGGGGTTCCATCCTACCACGGCCAATAAAGGCGTGCTTAGGACAATTCTCCAATTTGTCACAAATTTTGAAGTAAGGTTTTGAGTTTAGAAAGATTCATACCTCCGCGGGGTTGTCGTGGTTGACACGTGGATCGAGGGTCACTCTCCTACCTCGTCGTAGGTGTCGCACCGGGTTCCCTCCTACCATGGCCACTAAAGGCGTGCTTAGGTGGTTTGCCGGTTCGACACGAACGCCGAGGAAAGAGAGTGGAGGGGGTAGCACTTTTCTTTCTTTCTCTTTTTTTTTCTATTTTTTTTTCTTTTTCTTTTTTTTTTTTTAGTAAAAAAAAAACTAATATTAATATTAATACTAATAATTATATTAATATTAATATTAATATTAATATTAATAACTAACAATAATAGTTATTAATAATAACTATATATATATATATATATATATATATATATATATATATATATATATATATATATATATATATATATATATATATATATATATATATATGAATATATTTGAGAGAAGAAATTCTCTGTTGAACAAGCAGCTTCAACGTTTGCTTGGGGTCCCCAAAGACTGGATGGTTCTCATCAATCTCACTAATGCCCATCCACTCTAAATGATGTCATAGACCTTCTTCAGGAATTTTTTAGCAAGATGAATGATGCTGATCACTGATCACGGCTGGTTGCAACTATAGGTTGATCTTCAAAGTTCATGAATAATGCATTAACTGGCAAACCCAACTCATTTTCTATGAATGCTTTTGCATTTTTAAGAGAGAATATCGGCACCCTATCTTGCAACTGGACAAGCTCATGAACAAAATCCTTAGGGAACAAATCAAACCTTATTGGAAAATAACTGGCCAAGCTTGATAAAAGTTGGTCTAAGTTTCAAAACTCTCTCTTTGCACCATGAAGTTGTTCTCTTTTTTTTTTTTTTGTATAAAAGAGCTGATTTTTATTCGGCCGTTCCCTTCAAACCTTCCAACTCTTCATAGTCTCTCTTTTTTTTTTATCAGAACCAGAGATTTGCTTAAGAAGGGCTGCATGTTCTTTTGGGTTCTTTGATGCAATGGATCCTAACATCATCCTTGAATGAAAGAAAATTCCTGGCCTTCACAAGAATATCGATAGATTTCAACCTTGAGTTGTAGTCATCCCACGTCACAATCTTCCGATCAATTCTATATTCGCTGCTGCCAGCACCAGTGAAGCTCTGAACCGTCGCCCACCTAGTACACAAGCTAGACAAAGGCCCTCCTTCCCCTCTGCTCCTCGGCCTTCATCTTCTCCTGAGCCATTTGATTGGTCTGTGGAAGATGCATCTTTCTCGGTATTAGAGATCCATAGTGGAAGATGCAGGCAAATATAATTCTTAGACAACCCAAGCTGAATGATTCCCTCAGGATTAGAGGTTGGATGGTATGGATCCCCAACCATTTCTTCTACAAGAATGAATGAGAGGTGATCTAGGTAGTTGGCAGGGAAGCTGCAGGAGCTCTTCAAGCTGTGAGATAGCATGCATTGTTGAAGCCGGAAGAGTTATTGCTGGACGTCGGGCACAGTAGAGGAGGTCACAAGTCATGATTCATCAGGTGGGGAAGGGGAAGACTTTGGCTAAGTGTCTGAGGCCCAGTTCAACGTCCGTCCAAGCTCGGCCATGTGTGTGATAGTGGCTGAGAGGAGATGACAAGCTACATGTCATGAAGTTGAGCTGTGGGAATTTAACAGGGAAGAGGCAGGTAAACTGGAGAAGCTCGTGACCTGAAGTGATGAGGAAGGTTCATCTATTAACAGATGAGGTGTTTCGTGGAGCTTGCTGGAGGCGGAGAGTTTTCGAATAGGAAAAAGATCATCAGAGCTTGAGGCGTGAGGAGGGATTTTAGAATAGTGGTGGAAGGAAGAAATCTCTGTTTGAGTGGAGAGCTCCCATGTGAAGCCAACTGAATCATTTTGATTTGGCCTCCAAATAGAGCATTCAACTAAGGTAACATGTTGTCAAAGTGAGTGATTTACGTGAGAGGACTTAAGCAGCCTGAATTCACGGGATTTACTTAGAGCCTACACAAATAAGGGAATCCGGATATAATGAGATTTGAGGTTTCATTTGACTTTCCATTTTGTTGGTTAGATTGATAGGTAATGCTAATAATGATTTGCCTAAATTAGTAATAGCATTAATTGAGGATGGCAATAATGCATTGGTCAATGAAAATGATCTTGATTTGCGTGGTTTCCTCGAAATTTGCATATTTGCCAATTTTACGTGTCAATTCACCGAATATCATAATTAGACAAATTAATAGTAGTTTTGGGGTATTGTCGATGTCCCGGTCGTAATGACGTAGTCTGTTTTGAAATCAGACTTCGTTTGAGCATCATCGATGTCTCATTTTTCTCGAAATGCGTGTTTTACCTTGAGATTCGTGCCACCAATACAGATACTTAAAATTGAATAAACAAAATACAATTTTTAGAAGTTGATAACGTTCTGGATGCAATGGCGCTGTCCGTTTGTCCATCCGACATCGTTTGGTCTCCGACGTGGCTAATTTTCCTCATAATGCGTGCATTTGCATCATATTTAGGTCGCTTTTGAAATCTGCGACACCACATCAAACGATTCAATTTGATCAAATAAAATGTAGACTCTTAATGGAGACGACGTTTCAGATGCAATGGCACTGTCCGTTTGTTGATGTGATGTCATCCGAGTGTCTTCGAAGCCTCGTTTCCGTCGTAACGCAGGCTTTTATATCATATTTGCATCGTGTATAAATTCACCACCATCCCAGACACTCCAAATTTATCAAATAAAATATATTTTTTGAATGTTGACGACGTTCCGGACGCAATGGTGCTGTTCTTTTGTTGATCGAACATCGTCCGAGCATTATCGAGGCCTTGTTTTCATCGTAACGCAGGCCTTCACATCATGTTTGAGCCGCCTTTGAAATTTTTTAACACTTCAGACGATCCAAATTCATTAAATAAAATGTATATTCTGAATTCCGGGGATGTTCTGGACGTAATGACGCTGTCCGTTCATCAATCGGACGTCATTTAGGCAACGACGAGGCTTAGTTCACTCGTAATGCGTGCCTTCGTAACATATCTGAATCGTTCTTTGAAATTTATGACACCACCCCAAATGATCCAATTTGTTAAACAAAATGCATATTCTAAATGTCGACGACGTTACGGATGCAATGGCACTGTCCGTTCGTCGATCCAATATCGTTTGATCAGCCTCGCACTTTAATTTCGAGTGTCGGCCATCCCTTTTGACCAATCTCGTCCGATTCAATTGCGAGGGGCTTTGACCTAGCAGAATTCAACGTCCTGATCGCAACGATACCATCCATTTGGCAATCAGAGGTCATTTAATCCCTTAAGTGATGTGTTTTGTCAATGTACGCATTACCTAAATGATCGTTTTTTGCCTCTTTTCACATGGTTTGTATGTAGGGGTCAACAAATGCCCCCCAACAAATGTGGTACGCGTCTAGAGCGAATCACGTTTGTTGTATGTTGATTGACCCTGTGGATCTCTAGATATTCGTTCTAGATGTCACACTAGGGATTCCATTTAGCGGATCTCCAAGAATTTGCTCGGATGTCACACTAAGGCTTTTCATTTAGTGGATCTCCAAAACTTGTTTAGATGTCACACTGCTCTCTTTTAGTGGATCTCCAAAAATTTGTTTGGATGTCACACTAAAATTTTTATTTTAGTGAATCTCTAAAATTTTGTTTGGATGTCACATTAGAATTTTCTTTTAGTGGATCTCCAAAAATATGTTTGGATGTCACACTAAAATTTTTATTTAGTGGATCTCCAAAAGTTTGCTTGGATGTCACGCTGGAATTTTCATTATGTAGATCTTCAAGAGTCCACCTTTGTTCCTTCGTGGATCCTTAGATACGTATGTAACCTTCAGCATTATTGATATATTTTCTCTTGGTCAAGTAGAACACGGGATGGTGATAATGTACTTCGTACTCAGCTCTCTAAAGCATCACGCTGTAGATTGACAACGGTAGATAGCATCTTCGCCATTTGTTTTCTTTAATTTCCACGTTCACTTTAGTTTATAGCCTTTATGTATATGCCCAACATTCTTTCATCATTTGGTTGTATCTTGATAAAATTTTAAATATTTATTTGGGGATATCGACATACGGGATGATGTCGACCCAAATAAATATTTAAAATGCCCCCAGTCTTTAGGGACATTCGTAGATGTCATCCAGGGTGCTCATCCTGCGGCCTTGGCTTGAGTCATGAGATTTTGATCCTTCTTTCATGTGCTTTGTGCTGCAGACTTGGTGAAGGGTTGTCTGATTTGTCTTTGGTGACTTGTCAAAAAAAAAAATTGTATGTCTTCTGCCCTTTGCTTCTAGCTTTGGCGGGCTTGATGAAGGGGTTGATGTCGGTGACCTAAACCCTTATGTTTGTTTTAGGTCAGTGGCAAGGGGTCATCGGTCCAGAGTTTTGTGCATATCGGACTTGTTGATGACGAAATCCACTTAGTTCAGCCTAAGGCTTTGTGTGAACTTTGGGATGTTTTCTTCGGTCCTTTGCTTCGTGCTTTGGCGAACTTGTTGAAGAAAGGTTCCTTCTATCCTTGCTTTGTGCTTTACGGATTTGTTGAAGGATTTACAAGTTCTGGATTCAAATGATAGTACCGAATGTAGATAGTATCTTGATCCTTAACCACTTGAGAAGACTTTAATCTGAATCACTTGAGTTCATCAGATCAGGAGAGCTGGAATTTGATAGCTCTTTGTCCTCTGGTTGTTGAGATGAGCGTACCTTTACTACGACCTTTCTTATGGCTTGTTGAGTAGATGGAGCTTCCAGCGATCCGGCTATATTTGGGCTTGTTGGATCCGACCTCTTACACCCATTTAGGCTTCAGACTCAAGCTATGGGAATTACGATCCTCAATGCTGATTTTGCTGAAGTTGGTAGATTTGGAGTCATCATTCGTGGTTTTGGATTTTGGAGCCTACGAACATCTGGTAGTTGCTCGAGACTCATCTTTCCACTGGAACTTTGATTCTCCAGTCATTTGGGAGAATGTTTTAGGCTACGATCACTTGAACTGGTCGAGTCAAATTGGCATTCGTTCTTTCTACTGTCCCTACTGACGGGTTGACGAAGTGGGGGTTCCGCTACTACGGCCTTTCTTATGGCTTGTTGAGTAGACGGAGCTGCCAGCGATCCGGCCATATTTTGGCTTGTTGGATCCGACCTTTTACACCCATTCGAACCTTAAGCTTCAGGCTGTTGAAAGACTTCAAGCTTTTCTAGCTCAATTTTGTAAGAGTGTGTAGCCACAAAAGTCTCTTTTTTGACTTTTGAGTCTTGGTTTGTTATAGAAGGTGTTGTCTCTATCTTTTGAAAGATCATCTGCATATACTTTAAAAAATACATATTTGTATTCTTTAGCAAAAAAGAATATTTGAATTAATAATTTTAAATATTTATTCAGGGATCTCGGCACGTAGCGCGATGTCGACCCGAATAAATATTTAAAATGCCCCCTGTCTCGCAGGGACATTTTAGAATAGAATAAATTTAAAATTTTGAGATTTTAAATATTCATTTGGGGATCTTGGCATGTAGCATGATGTCGACCCAAATGAATATTTAAAATGCCCCCTGTCTCATAGGGACATTTTGGATAGGCTTTGTATCTTTGAGATTTTAAATATTTATTTGGGGATCTTGGCAATCAGCGCGATGTCGACCCGAATAAATATTTAAAAATGCCCCCAGTCTGATGGGAGATTTTGAAATGCGTTCTTACTATACAAGAGAATTTCAAAATATAAGCAAACATGCATTGATAAATATGCATATAAAATTTGATAACTATAAAGTACATTAGTCATGAAATTTGCATGCATGATACTTTTTTAAATGTCGACCATTGATAGGTGGCATAGGCCTCTGACCGTTCAGATGGATCAACTGATATGCTCCTCCTTGGTACACCTTCTCTATGACAAAGGGTACTTCTCAGTTGGATACGAATTTGTCACCGATTCTTCGATGTGGGATGATTGATCTTCTCAGCACCAGGACCAATTCCCCTTCTTGAAAGGTCCGAGGACGCACCATATGATCGAAGGATTTTGTTATTCTTCCTCGATAGAATTCTAGGTTTTGTTGAGCTTGTAACCTGAGTTCATCAAGTGCGTTGAGCTCTTCCATTTTGAGGCGGGCATTTTGTTCTTGAATCAGCTCATTCTGAATAGCAACTCGAAGAAATGGGAGTTCAACTTCTAATGGCAACACCGCTTCAACTTCGAACACTAGAGAGTAAGGAGTGGCTTTGGTTGGTATTTTATAACTTATTCGATACTCCCACAACGCATCTGTCATCTTTGTATGCCACTCTCTTTTGTTTTTTGTAAGGATTTTCTTCAACAATTTCACCAGTGTTTTGTTGAAAGCTTCTACCAGGCTATTTTCTCTTGGGTAGTATATAGAAAAATATCACCAATCGATTTTGTGCCGATCAACGAACTTATAAATTTTTGTACTTTTGAATGCAATACTGTTGTCTGAGATTATATGGCGTTGCACACCAAATCTATAGACAATGTTGTGGGTAAAGAAGTTGATCACGTGCTCGGACTTAACTTCTTTAAATGGAGCTGCTTCTACCAACTTGGAGAAATAGTCGGTTGTTGCCAAAATGAAGCGGTGTCCTGCTGATGACGGCGGATCTATCGGTCCGATAACATCAGTACCCCAGCATTGAAATGGCCAGGATGCTACTGTAGGGTGCAGCGGATTTGGCGGTTGATGTATAACATCATTGTGGATTTGGCACTCATGGCACCTCTTAGCGTGATTGATACAATCTCTGACCATGGTCGGCCAATAGTAACCCATTCTTTTAATTTTGACTGCCATCTTGGGACCTGATTGGTGCACTCCACAAAGTCTTTCATGAACTTCTGCTACTACCTTATCAGCTTCTCGGATCCCTAGGCACCTTAGCCACATTTGATCGAAAGCACGCCGATACAATGTGTTGTTGACAAATGCATATCGTATCGCTCTCTTCCTGATTTGAGCAGCTAGTGATTTGTAAGTTGGCAATTTACTTTCTTTGAAATAATCAATGAAAGGAAGCCTCCAATCATCTTCTTCTTCAACGTCTAGGCAATGCCACCATGACTCTGAATCTTGACTAGCTTTATATCTTTTCTTAGGGACTTGCTGTTCTTTAAGTTGGTCTTCAAGATCAACTGGTTGGGGAGATTGAGGATCAACCGTAGTTGTATCCTGCTGGCTCGAATCTGGTATTCTCTCTGCCTGCGGGAATTGTAATAATGTTGGCTCAAGGATCCGTCGATTGTGCACCATAATTATTATAGGCCATTCGTCATCCATGTTCGCCATTTTTTTAGTCAAATTTGCAAGGGAATCAGCTTTGCCATTTTGATCTTGAGGAACTTGAGTTAACTTGACAATTGGAATTTGCTTCATAAGCTCAAAAACTCGCCGATGATAACAGGCCAACTCGAACTTGGTGATTTTGTAAACTCCCAATACTTGATTTACAACAAGTTGAGAATCACAAAAAATTTGGAGATTTCGGATTTGGACATCGATTGCAATTTCCAATCCTGCTATTAGGGCTTCATACTTAGCTTCATTGTTGGTACGAGGTTCAGTCAAGCTGAATGAGAATCTCATTATGCCTCCCTCGGATGCTACAAAAGTGATTCCAATTCTGGCTTGAGCTTTTTCAAGATTTGGAGGCTTAGCGCGCTTGATTGACGACACTCCATCAAAGCATATTTCCCATACTCATAGCATCTCCTCCTCTTCGATATTCATGATCTACTCGTCAGGTAGATCACCATTAAACGGTGAATTTGCGGGAATAAGGTGTGCAGCAAGAAAATCTGCCAACACCTTCCTTTCACTGCCTTTTGAGAGATGTATATGATATCGAATTGTAGGAGTATCACTGCCCACCTTGCCAAATGATCTGTCAATGCTGGTCTTGTCATCAAAAACTTTAGTGGATCGATCTTTGATATCAAGGTGATTTTGTGAGACAGCATATAATGACGGAGCTTCTGAACTGCGAAAATCAGGACCAAGTAATGCTTCTCGATTGGAGAGTAGTGGATTTCTGCTCTTATCAACCTTCGGCTGATGTAGTAGAGCGCATTCTCTTTTCCTTCTTCATTATGCTGGGTCAATAATGCTCTGAGGGACTCTTCTAGGGCTGTCGTGTATAGTATAAGAGGCTTCCCCGGGATTGGTGCCGCGAGAATAGGAGGATTCAACAAATTTATTTTAATGCTGTCAAATGCTTCCTAACACTCTGCATCCTATTTAAAGCGGACATCTTTTTTCATAAGCTTGGAAAATGGCTGGCATCTACCCGACATATTTGATATAAATCGTCGAATGAAAGCCAGTTGCCCTTGTAAGGAGCGGAGTTATCGTAGGCTTCTTGGTGGTGGCATTTCCCTGATCGCCTTAATTTTTCTAAGGTCGATCTCTATACCTCGATGACGAACAATATATCCCAAGAATTTGCCGGAGGAAACCCCAAAAGCACACTTGAAAGGATTCATCTTTAGATCAAACTTTCTTATTCTCTGAAATCTGAGATCTTGTAAGTGATTATTTCGGCAAAGACTTTTGACGACAAGGTCATCTACATAACACTCGACCTTTTGATGTATCAAATCATCAGATATGTGAGTCATTGCCTGCTGGTAGGTGGCACCAACATTCTTTAGGCCAAAGGGCATGACTGTGTAGCAGAAAATCCCGATGAGCGTTCTGAACGATGTATGTTTTTCATCTTCGGACGCCATTTTGATTTGATTGTACCTTGACGATCCATCCATGAAGGAAAACATGTCGTAGTTGGACGTATTGTCCACCAGGAGTTCGGATACAGAGAGTGGAAAATCATCTTTTGGGCATGCCTTGTTGAGGTCCCTGAAGTCAATACATATACGAATCTGGCCGTTCTTCTTCTTTACTGGGATGATATTTGTGATCCCATCAGCATACTTTTCTTCTCGGATGAAGCCTGCATCTATTAATTTCTTTGTTTCAGCAATTACTTGTTCTTCAATCTCCAATCTCATTCTCCCTGGAGCTTGCTTGATGGGTGCTACATCTGGTTTGATTGCTAATCTGTGAATCGCCACATCTGGGGATAAGCTAGACATCTTCGTGTATGTCCAGACAAAGCAATTCCTGAATTCACAGAGAATCTCTTTCATTTTCTCCGCCTGCTCTTTGAGAAGAACGTCACTGATGCAAGTCGGGCGATGATCTTCTTTAGTCTAAGAGGATATAGTTGCAGAGTGATGGGATTTACTTAAAGATTTCTCAAGGCGTAGACCATCAAGAATTTTTTTTTTATAGGGACCATCTTTAAGATCAACTTTTGATGAATTTCTTTAATGGTGGATCTCTAGGAGAACACACTAGATGTCACACCATTCTTTGAAAAAAAATTCTAGAGATGTGGGTCTCTATATTTATTTTCCTTATGTCGGAACCTTTCAATGGTGGATTCTTAGATATGCATCCAAGTGTCACACTCCAATGCTCATCGTATATATGTTAACTCTCTCTTTGCTCTACCATCATAATAAAAGGTAGCTTTTAGTTCTATCAAGACCTTTCAGTGATGGATCTTTGGACATAAGGACCAAATGTCACATCCTGATGTTCACCGTATACATCTTTATTATTTTTTTGCTCTACCATAATAAAATATGGTAGCTTTTAACTCTATCGGGACCTTTCAGTGATGGATTTTTGGATATAAGGATTAAATATCACATCATGATGTTCATGGTAAAGAGCTCAATATCATCATTATTATTTTTTTACTGCTACTATAGCATATAAACGACTAGCCAGAGATGGAAAGAGAAATCAATCCCCAGCGGAGTGGCCAGAAATCTGTGGGCTCCAAAAATATGGCCCCGGCCTCCGCTCGCTTTTCTTTTATTCGGCGAGGGAGTTTTAACGAACTAAGTTCCGAGGTAAATTTTGGAAGGCAGATGGGTTTGTAGATAAGACACTACCCAGAGATTTCGCCCTCATTTTGTGAGGACTTTATGATCTGAGTTCTGGTTTCCTATAGACGCAAGCCCCTATAGTTAATTACCCCTCTCGATCACGAGAGAGAACTTTCGATTAAGGCTAGTTGTCGATCAGATACGTATAGAGATACATGTTATCTGGCATATAGTAGAAGAAATGAGTTTAGATATTGGTAGAAATTGGATTTGGAAATTGGATTTGGATTTGAAAATGTTTGGATATTTGGAAATATTTAATATTTAAAATAGGAAATTTCACCATCTTGCACTTAAAGTGAATGGATGATAGACCCGATCAAGATCTCATGGTTCCGTCGTCCCGGGCCATCATGGTCCCTGGTCTACTTAGTCAGAGGAGGTAGTCAACCCAACCTGATAGAAGGATCCTTGTCGACAGCCATGGATTGCTTCGTCCAAGGGGACCTTGTAGACCGGGGTTGAATGTTTGTTTAAGGGGACAAATTTAAATCCACCTTAGCTGACAGAGGGCTTTGTGCCCTATCGATCATATCCTATTGATTCATATCTCAAGGATTTAACGCTATTAAGAAGTGTATTGGCTCTGGCCATAACCGCTATCTGTGGTGCCATTTGGCGGCAAAACCACTCGGTTCAGAGGGCCCCGGGTCATAACGTTTACCTGCAGTGCCATTTGGCGGCAAAACTGCCAGTTAAAGGACACGTACCACGTCCTTACTGGCAAGAGATTGTTTGAGAATGGATCCTAGTGATATTTTCGACTAGGCAATTGGCTCTTTGTGAGCTAGAGTTTATTTGAATTTGTCCGCCTCGACAAACTGTTGCGGAGGGTGGATGGATTTTGCTTTAACCGCGTTGATGGATTTATTTCAATTTTTAAATATTTTGGAATTTTGAATTTTTGGGGAGTTTTGGATTTTCCTAGGTATTTGGGTGGAGCTTTGGAATATGGATATTTTGGAGACGATTGAAAGTATTTGGGAACCCCTCCGGTTGAGATCTGCATTCAACACGGCCATCATCAGGGTGTTTGGGGGTCATTTCTTTTTATGGATTGAACCTTGTCAACTCTGTCGGGATGTCGACAGAGGATCGGGTTTTGTAGGCTTCGTGCCTTTTGATAGTGAATTCTCATTGTTATAGGCCTTGATGGCCTAATATGGATGTTTTAAAGCAAATATATCGGTCGCCACAACCTTATATTTGCTTAATGGTTTGAATCCTGTCGACTCCTATTGAACCGTATAGAAGGATCAGTTTCGAACCTGAATTCACTTGTAAACCCGCGCATCATCCCTAGACGTCACGTGTGTACCAATAACATGCTCGCCGGGGCCCATGCAGGTCGAGAATATATTCCCCCATTTAGTGTACCTATGTGTATACAATCTATAGTGCATGTGCAAGGGGGTATTTTTGGAATATTTATAGACGCATTCTGTCTGCTTGTACAGATGTTGCAGATCTGGTGGCGTGGAGTAGCATCTTCTGTATCAGTTGTTTGATGCTTTGTACAGGTAGACTGTCGTGCACTATTTGTTGATTTTTGTAGGCGGGTCATAGTGCACTAACTAATCTCCTACCTTCATCGACTTCTTTGTATATTGATAGGAGGAATCTCCTACATTTGCTTGCATGTTGACTGATATTGATTGTGGAAGGATTATGTGTCACTTGAACTTGACGTTTGTGTATTCATCTAAAAATCCTTCCTCCATCGTGGTGCTTAAGAGATATTTTCTTTTTCTTGCATCTTCGTCAACCTTTACTGTTATTTGTGAGTGGATGGTATTATGACCTACATTGTCTTTGAACACAGCTTTTAGTCTACATGGGACTTACATGTGGATGGAAATTTCAACATACCTTTTGCATCACTTGTTTGACATTATGCTTAACACAGATCTTCTACACATATGAGTGGATGAGATCTTATGATTGATTCATGAGTCTCACATAATCATTTGTGAGAGAAATATCTCACACATGAATTACAACTTTCATTAAAGTGTAATTTTAGATTACACATTCTTATGACACCTGAGTTATTATTGATTCAAATTCAAATAAAGCCCAAGTTCATGTCTACATCCGAGTTTAAGCTTTTGTAGTTCATATCCAAGCTAGAAACCAAATCCTTTGCAATCAAGTTACAAGAATTTGTTTGTGCTCAAATCATGTATTTTCTTTTGAGAATAACATATCATGACATGGAATTTGATTAAGTTATAAGATTCATCACGACTTGTAAGTAAGTAGAGTTTGCAAGCTTCTTATTATCCACAAATTCCATATATTCTCTTTCACATTTTGTTCATTTAAAATTGAGTTTCATGTAATGATGTTCATGATCATTACTTAGGTTCAAATTCATTTGAATTCTTTTATTGTCTTGTAAAGTTCAAGTATAAGTCCATATCAAAGTCATCTTTTGCAAGTCCAAGTTCAAGTTCAAAGTTAAAGTAGTCCCAAATTGAGTCTTCTTGCACTTTGTCAAAATGTTCAAATCTTCTTCATCTCATTTGATTTGCAAGTTCACTTATTATTTGAAGTTGAATTGAAGTCATTTTATTTGCTCATATTTAAATATGAGCTCAAATTAAAATGTCCACACTTTGCTCATTTATTTAAATTTGAGTTTAATTCACTTCATTTGGTTAAAGCTTGTTAAAGTTCATGTCAAGTTCAAATCTTAGTCAAAATTCTTTCTTCTTGTCATAGTCCAATGCAGTCCAAAAGTTTACAAGTCCTTGTCTTTTTCAGACAAAATTTCGGCAGCCTCCCGGCGTCTCCCCCGTTTAGGGGAAAAACCAAGAGGCCGCCTACTCGCCACGTCACTAAAGACGTGCACGGTTGGTGTTGGTGAGACACCGCGGCGGTTATTTTTTTGTTTTTCTCCCACCACGCGCACTAAAGGCGTGCTTGGGGTTTTAAAAAGCATTTTTATTAAAAGAGAGTTTTTTTTTGCTTCCCCCCCCGCCCGGGGGTACTTATAAGTGACCCCGCTTCGACGCACGTGCCGCACCGAGGTTCCATCCTACCACGGCCAATAAAGGCGTGCTTAGGACAATTCTCCAATTTGTCACAAATTTTGAAGTAAGGTTTTGAGTTTAGAAAGATTCATACCTCCGCGGGGTTGTCGTGGTTGACACGTGGATCGAGGGTCACTCTCCTACCTCGTCGTAGGTGTCGCACCGGGTTCCCTCCTACCATGGCCACTAAAGGCGTGCTTAGGTGGTTTGCCGGTTCGACACGAACGCCGAGGAAAGAGAGTGGAGGGGGTAGCACTTTTTTTTCTTTCTCTTTTTTTTTTCTATTTTTTTTTTTCTTTTTCTTTTTTTTTGTAAAAAAAAAACTAGTATTAATATTAATACTAATAATTATATTAATATTAATATTAATATTAATATTAATAACTAACAATAATAGTTATTAATAATAACTATATATATATATATATATATATATATATATATATATATATATATATATATATATATATATATATATATATATATATATATATATATATATATATATGAATATATTTGAGAGAAGAAATTCTCTGTTGAACAAGCAGCTTCAACGTTTGCTTGGGGTCCCCAAAGACTGGATGGTTCTCATCAATCTCACTAATGCCCATCCACTCTAAATGATGTCATAGACCTTCTTCAGGAATTTTTTAGCAAGATGAATGATGCTGATCACTGATCACGGCTGGTTGCAACTATAGGTTGATCTTCAAAGTTCATGAATAATGCATTAACTGGCAAACCCAACTCATTTTCTATGAATGCTTTTGCATTTTTAAGAGAGAATATCGGCACCCTATCTTGCAACTGGACAAGCTCATGAACAAAATCCTTAGGGAACAAATCAAACCTTATTGGAAAATAACTGGCCAAGCTTATAAAAGTTGGTCTAAGTTTCAAAACTCTCTCTTTGCACCATGAAGTTGTTCTCTTTTTTTTTTTTTTTTGTATAAAAGAGCTGATTTTTATTCGGCCGTTCCCTTCAAACCTTCCAACTCTTCATAGTCTCTCTTTTTTTTTTTATCAGAACCAGAGATTTGCTTAAGAAGGGCTGCATGTTCTTTTGGGTTCTTTGATGCAATGGATCCTAACATCATCCTTGAATGAAAGAAAATTCCTGGCCTTCACAAGAATATCGATAGATTTCAACCTTGAGTTGTAGTCATCCCACGTCACAATCTTCCGATCAATTCTATATTCGCTGCTGCCAGCACCAGTGAAGCTCTGAACCGTCGCCCACCTAGTACACAAGCTAGACAAAGGCCCTCCTTCCCCTCTGCTCCTCGGCCTTCATCTTCTCCTGAGCCATTTGATTGGTCTGTGGAAGCTGCATCTTTCTCGGTATTAAAGATCCATAGTGGAAGATGCAGGCAAATATAATTCTTAGACAACCCAAGCTGAATGATTCCCTCAGGATTAGAGGTTGGATGGTATGGATCCCCAACCATTTCTTCTACAAGAATGAATGAGAGGTGATCTAGGTAGTTGGCAGGGAAGCTGCAGGAGCTCTTCAAGCTGTGAGATAGCATGCATTGTTGAAGCCGGAAGAGTTATTGCTGGACGTCGGGCACAGTAGAGGAGGTCACAAGTCATGATTCATCAGGTGGGGAAGGGGAAGACTTTGGCTAAGTGTCTGAGGCCCAGATCAACGTCCGTCCAAGCTCGGCCATGTGTGTGATAGTGGCTGAGAGGAGATGACAAGCTACATGTCATGAAGTTGAGCTGTGGGAATTTAACAGGGAAGAGGCAGGTAAACTGGAGAAGCTCGTGACCTGAAGTGATGAGGAAGGTTCATCTATTAACAGATGAGGTGTTTCGTGGAGCTTGCTGGAGGCGGAGAGTTTTCGAATAGGAAAAAGATCATCAGAGCTTGAGGCGTGAGGAGGGATTTTAGAATAGTGGTGGAAGGAAGAAATCTCTGTTTGAGTGGAGAGCTCCCATGTGAAGCCAACTGAATCATTTTGATTTGGCCTCCAAATAGAGCATTCAACTAAGGTAACATGTTGTCAAAGTGAGTGATTTACGTGAGAGGACTTAAGCAGCCTGAATTCACGGGATTTACTTAGAGCCTACACAAATAAGGGAATCCGGATATAATGAGATTTGAGGTTTCATTTGACTTTCCATTTTGTTGGTTAGATTGATAGGTAATGCTAATAATGATTTGCCTAAATTAGTAATAGCATTAATTGAGGATGGCAATAATGCATTGGTCAATGAAAATGATCTTGATTTGCGTGGTTTCCTCGAAATTTGCATATTTGCCAATTTTACGTGTCAATTCACAGAATATCATAATTAGACAAATTAATAGTAGTTTTGGGGTATTGTCGATGTCCCGGTCGTAATGACGTAGTCTGTTTTGAAATCAGACTTCGTTTGAGCATCATCGATGTCTCATTTTTCTCGAAATGCGTGTTTTACCTTGAGATTCGTGCCACCAATACAGATACTTAAAATTGAATAAACAAAATACAATTTTCAGAAGTTGATAACGTTCTGGATGCAATGGCGCTGTCCGTTTGTCCATCCGACATCGTTTGGTCTCTGACGTGGCTAATTTTCCTCATAATGCGTGCATTTGCATCATATTTAGGTCGCCTTTGAAATCTGCGACACCACATCAAACGATTCAATTTGATCAAATAAAATGTAGACTCTTAATGGAGACGACGTTTCAGATGCAATGGCACTGTCCGTTTGTTGATGTGATGTCATCCGAGTGTCTTCGAAGCCTCGTTTCCGTTGTAACGCAGGCTTTTATATCATATTTGCATCGTGTATAAATTCACCACCATCCCAGACACTCCAAATTTATCAAATAAAATATATTTTTTGAATGTTGACGACGTTCCGGACGCAATGGTGCTGTTCTTTTGTTGATCGGACATCGTCCGAGCATTATCGAGGCCTTGTTTTCATCGTAACGCAGGCCTTCACATCATGTTTGAGCCGCCTTTGAAATTTTTTAACACTTCAGACGATCCAAATTCATTAAATAAAATGTATATTCTGAATTCCGGGGATGTTCTGGACGTAATGACGCTGTCCGTTCATCAATCGGACGTCATTTAGGCAACGACGAGGCTTAGTTCACTCGTAATGCGTGCCTTCGTAACATATCTGAATCGTTCTTTGAAATTTATGACACCACCCCAAATGATCCAATTTGTTAAACAAAATGCATATTCTAAATGTCGACGACGTTACGGATGCAATGGCACTGTCCGTTCGTCGATCCAATATCGTTTGATCAGCCTCGCACTTTAATTTCGAGTGTCGGCCATCCCTTTTGACCAATCTCGTCCGATTCAATTGCGAGGGGCTTTGACCTAGCAGAATTCAACGTCCTGATCGCAACGATACCATCCATTTGGCAATCAGAGGTCATTTAATCCCTTAAGTGATGTGTTTTGTCAATGTACGCATTACCTAAATGATCGTTTTTTGCCTCTTTTCACATGGTTTGTATGTAGGGGTCAACAAATGCCCCCCAACAAATGTGGTACGCGTCTAGAGCGAATCACGTTTGTTGTATGTTGATTGACCCTGTGGATCTCTAGATATTCGTTCTAGATGTCACACTAGGGATTCCATTTAGCGGATCTCCAAGAATTTGCTCGGATGTCACACTAAGGCTTTTCATTTAGTGGATCTCCAAAACTTGTTTAGATGTCACACTGCTCTCTTTTAGTGGATCTCCAAAAATTTGTTTGGATGTCACACTAAAATTTTTATTTTAGTGAATCTCTAAAATTTTGTTTGGATGTCACATTAGAATTTTCTTTTAGTGGATCTCCAAAAATATGTTTGGATGTCACACTAAAATTTTTATTTAGTGGATCTCCAAAAGTTTGCTTGGATGTCACGCTGGAATTTTCATTATGTAGATCTTCAAGAGTCCACCTTTGTTCCTTCGTGGATCCTTAGATACGTATGTAACCTTCAGCATTATTGATATATTTTCTCTTGGTCAAGTAGAACACGGGATGGTGATAATGTACTTCGTACTCAGCTCTCTAAAGCATCACGCTGTAGATTGACAACGGTAGATAGCATCTTCGCCATTTGTTTTCTTTAATTTTCACGTTCACTTTAGTTTATAGCCTTTATGTATATGCCCAACATTCTTTCATCATTTGGTTGTATCTTGATAAAATTTTAAATATTTATTTGGGGATATCGACATACGGGATGATGTCGACCCAAATAAATATTTAAAATGCCCCCAGTCTTTAGGGACATTCGTAGATGTCATCCAGGGTGCTCATCCTGCGGCCTTGGCTTGAGTCATGAGATTTTGATCCTTCTTTCATGTGCTTTGTGCTGCAGACTTGGTGAAGGGTTGTCTGATTTGTCTTTGGTGACTTGTCAAAAAAAAAAATTGTATGTCTTCTGCCCTTTGCTTCTAGCTTTGGCGGGCTTGATGAAGGGGTTGATGTCGGTGACCTAAACCCTTATGTTTGTTTTAGGTCAGTGGCAAGGGGTCATCGGTCCAGAGTTTTGTGCATATCGGACTTGTTGATGACGAAATCCACTTAGTTCAGCCTAAGGCTTTGTGTGAACTTTGGGATGTTTTCTTCGGTCCTTTGCTTCGTGCTTTGGCGAACTTGTTGAAGAAAGGTTCCTTCTATCCTTGCTTTGTGCTTTACGGATTTGTTGAAGGATTTACAAGTTCTGGATTCAAATGATAGTACCGAATGTAGATAGTATCTTGATCCTTAACCACTTGAGAAGACTTTAATCTGAATCACTTGAGTTCATCAGATCAGGAGAGCTGGAATTTGATAGCTCTTTGTCCTCTGGTTGTTGAGATGAGCGTACCTTTACTACGACCTTTCTTATGGCTTGTTGAGTAGATGGAGCTTCCAGCGATCCGGCTATATTTGGGCTTGTTGGATCCGACCTCTTACACCCATTTAGGCTTCAGACTCAAGCTATGGGAATTACGATCCTCAATGCTGATTTTGCTGAAGTTGGTAGATTTGGAGTCATCATTCGTGGTTTTGGATTTTGGAGCCTACGAACATCTGGTAGTTGCTCGAGACTCATCTTTCCACTGGAACTTTGATTCTCCAGTCATTTGGGAGAATGTTTTAGGCTACGATCACTTGAACTGGTCGAGTCAAATTGGCATTCGTTCTTTCTACTGTCCCTACTGACGGGTTGACGAAGTGGGGGTTCCGCTACTACGGCCTTTCTTATGGCTTGTTGAGTAGACGGAGCTGCCAGCGATCCGGCCATATTTTGGCTTGTTGGATCCGACCTTTTACACCCATTCGAACCTTAAGCTTCAGGCTGTTGAAAGACTTCAAGCTTTTCTAGCTCAATTTTGTAAGAGTGTGTAGCCACAAAAGTCTCTTTTTTGACTTTTGAGTCTTGGTTTGTTATAGAAGGTGTTGTCTCTATCTTTTGAAAGATCATCTGCATATACTTTAAAAAATACATATTTGTATTCTTTAGCAAAAAAGAATATTTGAATTAATAATTTTAAATATTTATTCAGGGATCTCGGCACGTAGCGCGATGTCGACCCGAATAAATATTTAAAATGCCCCCTGTCTCGCAGGGACATTTTAGAATAGAATAAATTTAAAATTTTGAGATTTTAAATATTCATTTGGGGATCTTGGCATGTAGCATGATGTCGACCCAAATGAATATTTAAAATGCCCCCTGTCTCATAGGGACATTTTGGATAGGCTTTGTATCTTTGAGATTTTAAATATTTATTTGGGGATCTTGGCAATCAGCGCGATGTCGACCCGAATAAATATTTAAAAATGCCCCCAATCTGATGGGAGATTTTGAAATGCGTTCTTACTATACAAGAGAATTTCAAAATATAAGCAAACATGCATTGATAAATATGCATATAAAATTTGATAACTATAAAGTACATTAGTCATGAAATTTGCATGCATGATACTTTTTTAAATGTCGACCATTGATAGGTGGCATAGGCCTCTGACCGTTCAGATGGATCAACTGATATGCTCCTCCTTGGTACACCTTCTCTATGACAAAGGGTACTTCTCAGTTGGATACGAATTTGTCACCGATTCTTCGATGTGGGATGATTGATCTTCTCAGCACCAGGACCAATTCCCCTTCTTGAAAGGTCCGAGGACGCACCATATGATCGAAGGATTTTGTTATTCTTCCTCGATAGAATTCTAGGTTTTGTTGAGCTTGTAACCTGAGTTCATCAAGTGCGTTGAGCTCTTCCATTTTGAGGCGGGCATTTTGTTCTTGAATCAGCTCATTCTGAATAGCAACTCGAAGAAATGGGAGTTCAACTTCTAATGGCAACACCGCTTCAACTTCGAACACTAGAGAGTAAGGAGTGGCTTTGGTTGGTATTTTATAACTTATTCGATACTCCCACAACGCATCTGTCATCTTTGTATGCCACTCTCTTTTGTTTTTTGTAAGGATTTTCTTCAACAATTTCACCAGTGTTTTGTTGAAAGCTTATACCAGGCTATTTTCTCTTGGGTAGTATATAGAAAAATATCACCAATCGATTTTGTGCCGATCAACGAACTTATAAATTTTTGTACTTTTGAATGCAATACTGTTGTCTGAGATTATATGGCGTTGCACACCAAATCTATAGACAATGTTGTGGGTAAAGAAGTTGATCACGTGCTCGGACTTAACTTCTTTAAATGGAGCTGCTTCTACCAACTTGGAGAAATAGTCGGTTGTTGCCAAAATGAAGCGGTGTCCTGCTGATGACGGCGGATCTATCGGTCCGATAACATCAGTACCCCAGCATTGAAATGGCCAGGATGCTACTGTAGGGTGCAGCGGATTTGGCGGTTGATGTATAACATCATTGTGGATTTGGCACTCATGGCACCTCTTAGCGTGATTGATACAATCTCTGACCATGGTCGGCCAATAGTAACCCATTCTTTTAATTTTGACTGCCATCTTGGGACCTGATTGGTGCACTCCACAAAGTCTTTCATGAACTTCTGCTACTACCTTATCAGCTTCTCGGATCCCTAGGCACCTTAGCCACATTTGATCGAAAGCACGCCGATACAATGTGTTGTTGACAAATGCATATCGTATCGCTCTCTTCCTGATTTGAGCAGCTAGTGATTTGTAAGTTGGCAATTTACTTTCTTTGAAATAATCAATGAAAGGAAGCCTCCAATCATCTTCTTCTTCAACGTCTAGGCAATGCCACCATGACTCTGAATCTTGACTAGCTTTATATCTTTTCTTAGGGACTTGCTGTTCTTTAAGTTGGTCTTCAAGATCAACTGGTTGGGGAGATTGAGGATCAACCGTAGTTGTATCCTGCTGGCTCGAATCTGGTATTCTCTCTGCCTGCGGGAATTGTAATAATGTTGGCTCAAGGATCCGTCGATTGTGCACCATAATTATTATAGGCCATTCGTCATCCATGTTCGCCATTTTTTTAGTCAAATTTGCAAGGGAATCAGCTTTGCCATTTTGATCTTGAGGAACTTGAGTTAACTTGACAATTGGAATTTGCTTCATAAGCTCAAAAACTCGCCGATGATAACAGGCCAACTCGAACTTGGTGATTTTGTAAACTCCCAATACTTGATTTACAACAAGTTGAGAATCACAAAAAATTTGGATATTTCGGATTTGGACATCGATTGCAATTTCCAATCCTGCTATTAGGGCTTCATACTTAGCTTCATTGTTGGTACGAGGTTCAGTCAAGCTGAATGAGAATCTCATTATGCCTCCCTCGGATGCTACAAAAGTGATTCCAATTCTGGCTTGAGCTTTTTCAAGATTTGGAGGCTTAGCGCGCTTGATTGACGACACTCCATCAAAGCATATTTCCCATACTCATAGCATCTCCTCCTCTTCGATATTCATGATCTACTCGTCAGGTAGATCACCATTAAACGGTGAATTTGCGGGAATAAGGTGTGCAGCAAGAAAATCTGCCAACACCTTCCTTTCACTGCCTTTTGAGAGATGTATATGATATCGAATTGTAGGAGTATCACTGCCCACCTTGCCAAATGATCTGTCAATGCTGGTCTTGTCATCAAAAACTTTAGTGGATCGATCTTTGATATCAAGGTGATTTTGTGAGACAGCATATAATGACGGAGCTTCTGAACTGCGAAAATCAGGACCAAGTAATGCTTCTCGATTGGAGAGTAGTGGATTTCTGCTCTTATCAACCTTCGGCTGATGTAGTAGAGCGCATTCTCTTTTCCTTCTTCATTATGCTGGGTCAATAATGCTCTGAGGGACTCTTCTAGGGCTGTCGTGTATAGTATAAGAGGCTTCCCCGGGATTGGTGCCGCGAGAATAGGAGGATTCAACAAATTTATTTTAATGCTGTCAAATGCTTCCTAACACTCTGCATCCTATTTAAAGCGGACATCTTTTTTCATAAGCTTGGAAAATGGCTGGCATCTACCCGACATATTTGATATAAATCGTCGAATGAAAGCCAGTTGCCCTTGTAAGGAGCGGAGTTATCGTAGGCTTCTTGGTGGTGGCATTTCCCTGATCGCCTTAATTTTTCTAAGGTCGATCTCTATACCTCGATGACGAACAATATATCCCAAGAATTTGCCGGAGGAAACCCCAAAAGCACACTTGAAAGGATTCATCTTTAGATCAAACTTTCTTATTCTCTGAAATCTGAGATCTTGTAAGTGATTATTTCGGCAAAGACTTTTGACGACAAGGTCATCTACATAACACTCGACCTTTTGATGTATCAAATCATCAAATATGTGAGTCATTGCCTGCTGGTAGGTGGCACCAACATTCTTTAGGCCAAAGGGCATGACTGTGTAGCAGAAAATCCCGATGAGCGTTCTGAACGATGTATGTTTTTCATCTTCGGACGCCATTTTGATTTGATTGTACCTTGACGATCCATCCATGAAGGAAAACATGTCGTAGTTGGACGTATTGTCCACCAGGAGTTCGGATACAGAGAGTGGAAAATCATCTTTTGGGCATGCCTTGTTGAGGTCCCTGAAGTCAATACATATACGAATCTGGCCGTTCTTCTTCTTTACTGGGATGATATTTGTGATCCCATCAGCATACTTTTCTTCTCGGATGAAGCCTGCATCTATTAATTTCTTTGTTTCAGCAATTACTTGTTCTTCAATCTCCAATCTCATTCTCCCTGGAGCTTGCTTGATGGGTGCTACATCTGGTTTGATTGCTAATCTGTGAATCGCCACATCTGGGGATAAGCTAGACATCTTCGTGTATGTCCAGACAAAGCAATTCCTGAATTCACAGAGAATCTCTTTCATTTTCTCCGCCTGCTCTTTGAGAAGAACGTCACTGATGCAAGTCGGGCGATGATCTTCTTTAGTCTAAGAGGATATAGTTGCAGAGTGATGGGATTTACTTAAAGATTTCTCAAGGCGTAGACCATCAAGAATTTTTTTTTTATAGGGACCATCTTTAAGATCAACTTTTGATGAATTTCTTTAATGGTGGATCTCTAGGAGAACACACTAGATGTCACACCATTCTTTGAAAAAAAATTCTAGAGATGTGGGTCTCTATATTTATTTTCCTTATGTCGGAACCTTTCAATGGTGGATTCTTAGATATGCATCCAAGTGTCACACTCCAATGCTCATCGTATATATGTTAACTCTCTCTTTGCTCTACCATCATAATAAAAGGTAGCTTTTAGTTCTATCAAGACCTTTCAGTGATGGATCTTTGGACATAAGGACCAAATGTCACATCCTGATGTTCACCGTATACATCTTTATTATTTTTTTGCTCTACCATAATAAAATATGGTAGCTTTTAACTCTATCGGGACCTTTCAGTGATGGATTTTTGGATATAAGGATTAAATATCACATCATGATGTTCATGGTAAAGAGCTCAATATCATCATTATTATTTTTTTACTGCTACTATAGCATATAAACGACTAGCCAGAGATGGAAAGAGAAATCAATCCCCAGCGGAGTGGCCAGAAATCTGTGGGCTCCAAAAATATGGCCCCGGCCTCCGCTCGCTTTTCTTTTATTCGGCGAGGGAGTTTTAACGAACTAAGTTCCGAGGTAAATTTTGGAAGGCAGATGGGTTTGTAGATAAGACACTACCCAGAGATTTCGCCCTCATTTTGTGAGGACTTTATGATCTGAGTTCTGGTTTCCTATAGACGCAAGCCCCTATAGTTAATTACCCCTCTCGATCACGAGAGAGAACTTTCGATTAAGGCTAGTTGTCGATCAGATACGTATAGAGATACATGTTATCTGGCATATAGTAGAAGAAATGAGTTTAGATATTGGTAGAAATTGGATTTGGAAATTGGATTTGGATTTGAAAATGTTTGGATATTTGGAAATATTTAATATTTAAAATAGGAAATTTCACCATCTTGCACTTAAAGTGAATGGTGGGGGAATGGATGATAGACCCGATCAAGATCTCATGGTTCCATTGTCCCGGGCCATCATGGTCCCTGGTCTACTTAGTCAGAGGAGGTAGTCAACCCAACCTGATAGAAGGATCCTTGTCGACAGCCATGGATTGCTTCGTCCAAGGGGACCTTGTAGACCGGGGTTGAATGTTTGTTTAAGGGGACAAATTTAAATCCACCTTAGCTGACAGAGGGCTTTGTGCCCTATCGATCATATCCTATTGATTCATATCTCAAGGATTTAACGCTATTAAGAAGTGTATTGGCTCTGGCCATAACCGCTATCTGTGGTGCCATTTGGCGGCAAAACCACTCGGTTCAGAGGGCCCCGGGTCATAACGTTTACCTGCAGTGCCATTTGGCGGCAAAACTGCCAGTTAAAGGACACGTACCACGTCCTTACTGGCAAGAGATTGTTTGAGAATGGATCCTAGTGATATTTTCGACTAGGCAATTGGCTCTTTGTGAGCTAGAGTTTATTTGAATTTGTCCGCCTCGACAAACTGTTGCGGAGGGTGGATGGATTTTGCTTTAACCGCGTTGATGGATTTATTTCAATTTTTAAATATTTTGGAATTTTGAATTTTTGGGGAGTTTTGGATTTTCCTAGGTATTTGGGTGGAGCTTTGGAATATGGATATTTTGGAGACGATTGAAAGTATTTGGGAACCCCTCCGGTTGAGATCTGCATTCAACACGGCCATCATCAGGGTGTTTGGGGGTCATTTCTTTTTATGGATTGAACCTTGTCAACTCTGTCGGGATGTCGACAGAGGATCGGGTTTTGTAGGCTTCGTGCCTTTTGATAGTGAATTCTCATTGTTATAGGCCTTGATGGCCTAATATGGATGTTTTAAAGCAAATATATCGGTCGCCACAACCTTATATTTGCTTAATGATTTGAATCCTGTCGACTCCTATTGAACCGTATAGAAGGATCAGTTTCGAACCTGAATTCACTTGTAAACCCGCGCATCATCCCTAGACGTCACGTGTGTACCAATAACATGCTCGCCGGGGCCCATGCAGGTCGAGAATATATTCCCCCATTTAGTGTACCTATGTGTATACAATCTATAGTGCATGTGCAAGGGGGTATTTTTGGAATATTTATAGACGCATTCTGTCTGCTTGTACAGATGTTGCAGATCTGGTGGCGTGGAGTAGCATCTTCTGTATCAGTTGTTTGATGCTTTGTACAGGTAGACTGTCGTGCACTATTTGTTGATTTTTGTAGGCGGGTCATAGTGCACTAACTAATCTCCTACCTTCATCGACTTCTTTGTATATTAATAGGAGGAATCTCCTACATTTGCTTGCATGTTGACTGATATTGATTGTGGAAGGATTATGTGTCACTTGAACTTGACGTTTGTGTATTCATCTAAAAATCCTTCCTCCATCGTGGTGCTTAAGAGATATTTTCTTTTTCTTGCATCTTCGTCAACCTTTACTGTTATTTGTGAGTGGATGGTATTATGACCTACATTGTCTTTGAACACAGCTTTTAGTCTACATGGGACTTACATGTGGATGGAAATTTCAACATACCTTTTGCATCACTTGTTTGACATTATGCTTAACACAGATCTTCTACACATATGAGTGGATGAGATCTTATGATTGATTCATGAGTCTCACATAATCATTTGTGAGAGAAATATCTCACACATGAATTACAACTTTCATTAAAGTGTAATTTTAGATTACACATTCTTATGACACCTGAGTTATTATTGATTCAAATTCAAATAAAGCCCAAGTTCATGTCTACATCCGAGTTTAAGCTTTTGTAGTTCATATCCAAGCTAGAAACCAAATCCTTTGCAATCAAGTTACAAGAATTTGTTTGTGCTCAAATCATGTATTTTCTTTTGAGAATAACATATCATGACATGGAATTTGATTAAGTTATAAGATTCATCACGACTTGTAAGTAAGTAGAGTTTGCAAGCTTCTTATTATCCACAAATTCCATATATTCTCTTTCACATTTTGTTCATTTAAAATTGAGTTTCATGTAATGATGTTCATGATCATTACTTAGGTTCAAATTCATTTGAATTCTTTTATTGTCTTGTAAAGTTCAAGTATAAGTCCATATCAAAGTCATCTTTTGCAAGTCCAAGTTCAAGTTCAAAGTTAAAGTAGTCCCAAATTGAGTCTTCTTGCACTTTGTCAAAATGTTCAAATCTTCTTCATCTCATTTGATTTGCAAGTTCACTTATTATTTGAAGTTGAATTGAAGTCATTTTATTTGCTCATATTTAAATATGAGCTCAAATTAAAATGTCCACACTTTGCTCATTTATTTAAATTTGAGTTTAATTCACTTCATTTGGTTAAAGCTTGTTAAAGTTCATGTCAAGTTCAAATCTTAGTCAAAATTCTTTCTTCTTGTCATAGTCCAATGCAGTCCAAAAGTTTACAAGTCCTTGTCTTTTTCAGACAAAATTTCGGCAGCCTCCCGGCGTCTCCCCCGTTTAGGGGAAAAACCAAGAGGCCGCCTACTCGCCACGTCACTAAAGACGTGCACGGTTGGTGTTGGTGAGACACCGCGGCGGTTATTTTTTTGTTTTTCTCCCACCACGCGCACTAAAGGCGTGCTTGGGGTTTTAAAAAGCATTTTTATTAAAAGAGAGTTTTTTTTTGCTTCCCCCCCCGCCCGGGGGTACTTATAAGTGACCCCGCTTCGACGCACGTGCCGCACCGAGGTTCCATCCTACCACGGCCAATAAAGGCGTGCTTAGGACAATTCTCCAATTTGTCACAAATTTTGAAGTAAGGTTTTGAGTTTAGAAAGATTCATACCTCCGCGGGGTTGTCGTGGTTGACACGTGGATCGAGGGTCACTCTCCTACCTCGTCGTAGGTGTCGCACCGGGTTCCCTCCTACCATGGCCACTAAAGGCGTGCTTAGGTGGTTTGCCGGTTCGACACGAACGCCGAGGAAAGAGAGTGGAGGGGGTAGCACTTTTCTTTCTTTCTCTTTTTTTTTTCTATTTTTTTTTTCTTTTTCTTTTTTTTTGTAAAAAAAAAACTAGTATTAATATTAATACTAATAATTATATTAATATTAATATTAATATTAATATTAATAACTAACAATAATAGTTATTAATAATAACTATATATATATATATATATATATATATATATATATATATATATATATATATATATATATATATATATATATATATATATATATATATATATATATATATATATATATATATATATATATATATATATATGAATATATTTGAGAGAAGAAATTCTCTGTTGAACAAGCAGCTTCAACGTTTGCTTGGGGTCCCCAAAGACTGGATGGTTCTCATCAATCTCACTAATGCCCATCCACTCTAAATGATGTCATAGACCTTCTTCAGGAATTTTTTAGCAAGATGAATGATGCTGATCACTGATCACGGCTGGTTGCAACTATAGGTTGATCTTCAAAGTTCATGAATAATGCATTAACTGGCAAACCCAACTCATTTTCTATGAATGCTTTTGCATTTTTAAGAGAGAATATCGGCACCCTATCTTGCAACTGGACAAGCTCATGAACAAAATCCTTAGGGAACAAATCAAACCTTATTGGAAAATAACTGGCCAAGCTTATAAAAGTTGGTCTAAGTTTCAAAACTCTCTCTTTGCACCATGAAGTTGTTCTCTTTTTTTTTTTTTTTGTATAAAAGAGCTGATTTTTATTCGGCCGTTCCCTTCAAACCTTCCAACTCTTCATAGTCTCTCTTTTTTTTTTTATCAGAACCAGAGATTTGCTTAAGAAGGGCTGCATGTTCTTTTGGGTTCTTTGATGCAATGGATCCTAACATCATCCTTGAATGAAAGAAAATTCCTGGCCTTCACAAGAATATCGATAGATTTCAACCTTGAGTTGTAGTCATCCCACGTCACAATCTTCCGATCAATTCTATATTCGCTGCTGCCAGCACCAGTGAAGCTCTGAACCGTCGCCCACCTAGTACACAAGCTAGACAAAGGCCCTCCTTCCCCTCTGCTCCTCGGCCTTCATCTTCTCCTGAGCCATTTGATTGGTCTGTGGAAGCTGCATCTTTCTCGGTATTAAAGATCCATAGTGGAAGATGCAGGCAAATATAATTCTTAGACAACCCAAGCTGAATGATTCCCTCAGGATTAGAGGTTGGATGGTATGGATCCCCAACCATTTCTTCTACAAGAATGAATGAGAGGTGATCTAGGTAGTTGGCAGGGAAGCTGCAGGAGCTCTTCAAGCTGTGAGATAGCATGCATTGTTGAAGCCGGAAGAGTTATTGCTGGACGTCGGGCACAGTAGAGGAGGTCACAAGTCATGATTCATCAGGTGGGGAAGGGGAAGACTTTGGCTAAGTGTCTGAGGCCCAGATCAACGTCCGTCCAAGCTCGGCCATGTGTGTGATAGTGGCTGAGAGGAGATGACAAGCTACATGTCATGAAGTTGAGCTGTGGGAATTTAACAGGGAAGAGGCAGGTAAACTGGAGAAGCTCGTGACCTGAAGTGATGAGGAAGGTTCATCTATTAACAGATGAGGTGTTTCGTGGAGCTTGCTGGAGGCGGAGAGTTTTCGAATAGGAAAAAGATCATCAGAGCTTGAGGCGTGAGGAGGGATTTTAGAATAGTGGTGGAAGGAAGAAATCTCTGTTTGAGTGGAGAGCTCCCATGTGAAGCCAACTGAATCATTTTGATTTGGCCTCCAAATAGAGCATTCAACTAAGGTAACATGTTGTCAAAGTGAGTGATTTACGTGAGAGGACTTAAGCAGCCTGAATTCACGGGATTTACTTAGAGCCTACACAAATAAGGGAATCCGGATATAATGAGATTTGAGGTTTCATTTGACTTTCCATTTTGTTGGTTAGATTGATAGGTAATGCTAATAATGATTTGCCTAAATTAGTAATAGCACTAATTGAGGATGGCAATAATGCATTGGTCAATGAAAATGATCTTGATTTGCGTGGTTTCCTCGAAATTTGCATATTTGCCAATTTTACGTGTCAATTCACAGAATATCATAATTAGACAAATTAATAGTAGTTTTGGGGTATTGTCGATGTCCCGGTCGTAATGACGTAGTCTGTTTTGAAATCAGACTTCGTTTGAGCATCATCGATGTCTCATTTTTCTCGAAATGCGTGTTTTACCTTGAGATTCGTGCCACCAATACAGATACTTAAAATTGAATAAACAAAATACAATTTTCAGAAGTTGATAACGTTCTGGATGCAATGGCGCTGTCCGTTTGTCCATCCGACATCGTTTGGTCTCTGACGTGGCTAATTTTCCTCATAATGCGTGCATTTGCATCATATTTAGGTCGCCTTTGAAATCTGCGACACCACATCAAACGATTCAATTTGATCAAATAAAATGTAGACTCTTAATGGAGACGACGTTTCAGATGCAATGGCACTGTCCGTTTGTTGATGTGATGTCATCCGAGTGTCTTCGAAGCCTCGTTTCCGTCGTAACGCAGGCTTTTATATCATATTTGCATCGTGTATAAATTCACCACCATCCCAGACACTCCAAATTTATCAAATAAAATATATTTTTTGAATGTTGACGACGTTCCGGACGCAATGGTGCTGTTCTTTTGTTGATCGGACATCGTCCGAGCATTATCGAGGCCTTGTTTTCATCGTAACGCAGGCCTTCACATCATGTTTGAGCCGCCTTTGAAAATTTTTAACACTTCAGACGATCCAAATTCATTAAATAAAATGTATATTCTGAATTCCGGGGATGTTCTGGACGTAATGACGCTGTCCGTTCATCAATCGGACGTCATTTAGGCAACGACGAGGCTTAGTTCACTCGTAATGCGTGCCTTCGTAACATATCTGAATCGTTCTTTGAAATTTATGACACCACCCCAAATGATCCAATTTGTTAAACAAAATGCATATTCTAAATGTCGACGACGTTACGGATGCAATGGCACTGTCCGTTCGTCGATCCAATATCGTTTGATCAGCCTCGCACTTTAATTTTGAGTGTCGGCCATCCCTTTTGACCAATCTCGTCCGATTCAATTGCGAGGGGCTTTGACCTAGCAGAATTCAACGTCCTGATCGCAACGATACCATCCATTTGGCAATCAGAGGTCATTTAATCCCTTAAGTGATGTGTTTTGTCAATGTACGCATTACCTAAATGATCGTTTTTTGCCTCTTTTCACATGGTTTGTATGTAGGGGTCAACAAATGCCCCCCAACAAATGTGGTACGCGTCTAGAGCGAATCACGTTTGTTGTATGTTGATTGACCCTGTGGATCTCTAGATATTCGTTCTAGATGTCACACTAGGGATTCCATTTAGCGGATCTCCAAGAATTTGCTCGGATGTCACACTAAGGCTTTTCATTTAGTGGATCTCCAAAACTTGTTTAGATGTCACACTGCTCTCTTTTAGTGGATCTCCAAAAATTTGTTTGGATGTCACACTAAAATTTTTATTTTAGTGAATCTCTAAAATTTTGTTTGGATGTCACATTAGAATTTTCTTTTAGTGGATCTCCAAAAATATGTTTGGATGTCACACTAAAATTTTTATTTAGTGGATCTCCAAAAGTTTGCTTGGATGTCACGCTGGAATTTTCATTATGTAGATCTTCAAGAGTCCACCTTTGTTCCTTCGTGGATCCTTAGATACGTTTGTAACCTTCAGCATTATTGATATATTTTCTCTTGGTCAAGTAAAACACGGGATGGTGATAATGTACTTCGTACTCAGCTCTCTAAAGCATCACACTGTAGATTGACAACGGTAGATAGCATCTTCGCCATTTATTTTCTTTAATTTCCACGTTCACTTTAGTTTATAGCCTTTATGTATATGCCCAACATTCTTTCATCATTTGGTTGTATCTTGATAAAATTTTAAATATTTATTTGGGGATCTCAGCATACGGGACGATGTCGACCCAAATAAATATTTAAAATGCCCCCAGTCTTTAGGGACATTCGTAGATGTCATCCAGGGTGCTCATCCTGCGGCCTTGGCTTGAGTCATGAGATTTTGATCCTTCTGTCATGTGCTTTGTGCTGCGGACTTGGTGAAGGGTTGTCTGATTTGTCTTTGGTGACTTGTCAAAAAAAATTTATATGTCTTCTGCCCTATGCTTCTAGCTTTGGCGGGCTTGATGAAGGGGTTGATGCCAGTGACCTAAACCCTTATGTTTGTTTTAGGTCAGTGGCAAGGGGTCATCGGTCCAGGGTTTTGTGTATATCGGACTTGTTGATGATGAAATCCACTTAGTTCAGCCTAAGGCTTTGTGTGAACTTTGGGATGTTTTCTTCGGTCCTTTGCTTCGTGCTTTGGTGAACTTGTTGAAGAAAGGTTCCTTCTATCCTTGCTTTGTGCTTTACGGATTTGTTGAAGGATTTACAGGTTCTAGATTCAAATGATAGTACCGAATGTAGGTAGTATCTTGATCCTTAACCACTTTAGAAGACTTTAATCTGAATCACTTGAGTTCATCAGATTAGGAGAGCTGGAATTTGATAGCTCTTTGTCCTCTGGTTGTTGAGATGAGCGTTCCTCTACTACGGCCTTTCTTATGGCTTGTTGAGTAGATGGAGCTGCCAGCGATCCAGCTATATTTGGGCTTGTTGGATCCGACCTCTTACACCCATTTAGGCTTCAGACTCGAGCTATGGGAATTACGATCCTCAATGCTGATTTTGCTGAAGTTGGTAGATTTGGAGTCATCCTTCGTGGTTTTGGATTTTGGAGCCTACGAACATCTGGTAGTTGCTCGAGACTCATCTTTCCACTGGAACTTTGATTCTCCAGTCATTTGGGAGAATTTTGTAGACTACGATCACTTGAACTGGTCGAGTCAAATTGGCATTCGTTCTTCCTACAGTCCCTATTGACGGGTTGACGAAGTGGGGGTTCCGCTACTACGACCTTTCTTATGGCTTAAAAGTCTTAATTAGAAAATATTAGAAATGATTTTTCTTTATTAGATTTAAATGAGAATTTAACTTTTAATAGGACACAATGGCCAAAAAGGATTCATGTAATTGACCCAACGTAGTGGGATAAAGGCTTGATGTTGTTGTTGTCATCGACTGAAAAATAAATCAACAAAAAATTTTGCCAAACAGACCCTTAATTTTGTTAGCTACTAATATTCAGATATTTGAGAAAGTTAGCGAGGATTCCTCTCCATTATTCCCAAAAATAAGCATTCTTATAATGAATGCTACATAAGATTAAAGATAGGGACACAAACATATCCACAATTCCAAAAAAATATCTAAAAGGATAGAATTAGACCATTCATCATCAGCAAAAGGTAATTGACTTTCAGACTTGTTGTATCCTAGAATATTGGCGAGGAAGAGAAATATGAAATTTAATGACTTAGCTTTATACGAAGATTTAGTACACAAGCAGATGAAAGAGCGGTGTAGCGTTCATAAGAGACACCAAAGTTTTTACGTGAAAACCCCTGAATAGGGGGAAAAACCATGGGGCTTGACTTAATTTGAATGAATCCACTCTTATTTATAGTCGATTACAAATGATACCCTTCATTAGAGGGAAGGCCTTGGCTTAATATAATAGATATACATCATATAAATTGCATTACATGGTAGAAATTAGAAGAATCTGTATTTATATGTTTGCTTGCTTAGGAGGACAATAGTCAACACGCGACGGAGGTCGGAAGGAGCATATTCGGCATAAGATAGGGGTCAAAAAGATTTTTGTCTAACGGTGGAGGTAAAAAGGACCATCATAGGCGATAGGGTCATAACGATTATAGTTAGTAGAAGATAAGGGTAAAAAAGGCCGTTGTCTAGTGATGGAGGTTGGAAGGTTTGTAATAGGCGATGGAGGTTGGAAGGACCATAGTCAGTAGGAGACAGGGGTCAAAAGAACTAATGAATAATGGTGTAAGTCGAAAGGATCGTAGTAGGCGATGGAGTTGGAAGGACCATAGTTTGCAGGAGACATGGGTCAAAAAGACCCTTTTCTGGCGATGGAGGTCGAAAGGACCGTAGTAGGTGATGGTGGTCAAAAGGATCGTAGTTGGTAGGAGACAAGGGTCAAAAAGACATTTAATGTAAGGAGGTAGTCTGGAGGGCGGTGGTCTAGGAAAAGTTTGATGTCACGTGGAGGTTCGATGGAGCTCCGAGCGTCAGGTGGTAGTCCGGCAGAGCTTCTACGTCAGGTGGTGGCCCAATGGAACTCTGTGCATTAGGTGGTCTGGTAGAACTCCAGGCGTCAGGGCCTGGCCCGATGGAACTCTAGGCATTAGGTGGTCTGGCAGAACTTTAGTGTCAGGCAGAAGTTCAACAATAGGTGGTGGTTCAGAGAAACTCCGGGTGTTAGGTGGAACTTTAGGTGTCTGGTGCTGGATCAGTTGAACTCTGGGTGTTAGGTGGTTTGACAGAACTCTGGGTGTTAGGTGGTGGCTTGGAGGAACTCTGGGCATCAAGTGGTTCGGTAGAACTCCAATGTTAGGCAATGGTTCGACGAAAGTACGGCTTCAGGTGGTGGTCCGATGAAACTCTGAGTATTAGGTGGTGGTCCGATGAAACTCTAAGTATTAGGTGAGGGCCCGGTGGAACTTCAAAAGTCAGGTGGTGATCCGGTAGAACTCTAGGGCATCAGGTGGTAGTCCGGCAGAACTTTGGGCAGTGGTCAAGGAGGAGCGAGGAGGCAAGAGGGATCTATTATCTCTCTATTGCTCTCTTGCTTAGGGCCCTCTTCAAGAGGAATAAGGGGTATATGTATAGATTTTCTAGAGTTGTATGGCCTATAAATAGGAGGAAGATCAAGGATAAATAGTGAGTGGTTTGGATGGATGACCGATGTTGAATCCCCTGATTGTGGACTGTTTTATGGGGATTTGGAGGTCTTAATGATGCTGAAATTCTGTGATCTTGGGCTCGTCAGATTTGTTTCGTTGAGCCACTTTATTTGACTATAAGCATGTTACATTTTGAAACCATTTTGAAATCCAAATTCTGGTTTGAACTTTCTAATGGTGCTTCGGATCTTGATTTGGACTCATTTGGGCTCATATTCAGTCAAATTTGGTGCCATTGGGTTTGTATTCTCGAGACATTCAGTTCAACTATAAGTTTGCTAAAATTGGAGTTCACATGTTTCCAAATTTAATTTTGGAAGTTTATAACTTGATTTTCCCTTAAGATTCGTGCCATAAAAGGATAAATTTTTAATGATGCATCAAGACTAATATAATAAGCATTAGAAAACACATAAAGGCTTCATTTAGGATAGTTTTTTTTTTCTATTTTTTAAAATAAAATTTTAATGCAAATTTTTTTTAGATTTTAAATTTTTGTATTAAAAAAATACTTCATAAAATAGTAAGAAAGTTGTAGCAAATAAATGGGATGAGTTTATGAATTAAGCTCGCAAGCCTACATGTACTAGGGATGGTCCTTTGGTGGCTCCAACTTCTTAGGAAGCATTTATGAGAGTTAGTAAAGTTAACAGATGGTTGCCTTTATAGTAGAGCTAGAGCATGTCCAAAAATCACAAGCTGACATATATATAGTAAATGCAGATGCAGTAAAATTAGATATTGTAGGAGTTGTAGAGAATGAGGGAGCAATTTAGTGGAAAGCAACTAGCATCAGAAGAGGAGGAGAATGGAAAAAAAGATTCAGAATAAACTATATGTATTTGTAGATTGATGTTTATTTTTTATTATATAAGAAAATGATATTTATTGCAGAACTATTTAGTAATTGTAGAACATTTTCTTTTAATTAAATACGTTTTACTTTAGCATCAAAGTTTTTGTGCAATTTTTAAATGTGAGGATACTATATATATGTTTTTATTATATATGATTATAAAACTATTGTGTTATATAATAACTAAGGTAGAATGCTATTTTTATATACTACAAATTTTCGATGGATTTCTAGTAGATTAATTATTGGAAATGATGATACAATGAGTTATGAAGGTATTTTTGGATGTCATTTTTGCATATAGTACTGGTGAAATTGACAACAAAATTGTCTGCTAAAACTTTTAGCGGTTTAATCACAGAATATTCAGCGGGTATAAAATTTTTGAACTAAAAATTTAGTTTTATTGTGGGCTAGAATATAATGGCGATAGAGTTATGATCCAATGTCTTAACGTTGCATGGATATCCAGCTCACACATGGATAACCCAGGATTTTTACATGGAAAACCATGGAAAAGGGGAAAACCATGGTGTCTGTCCAGTTGAAAATGATTCCATGGAACTCAAGGAGTCAAGCAGATGTCCGGTTGAGCTTAAGACGTTAGGTTGTGGTTCAGTAGAGTTTAGGGTGTCAAGCAGTGGTTCAGTGGTGCTTAGGACATTAGATGGTGGTCCGATAGAGGTTAGGACATCAGGTGGTGGTTCAATGGAGCTCAGGGCATTTAGCGGTGTTTTGATGGATCTTAGGACATTAGGTGGTGGTTTGGAAAATATCAAGGCATCAAGCGGTGGTTTGACGAAGCTTAGGATGTTAAGTGGTGTTCCGACGGAGCTTAAGGTGTCAAGCAGGTGTTCGATTGAGCTTATAATGTCAGGTGGGGTCTGACATAGCTCAGGGCATCAAGCGGTGGTTCAGGGGAGCTTAAGGCATTAGGTGATGTTCTGGCATAGCTCAAGGCTTCCAGAGGTAGTTCGACAGAGCTTAGTACATCAGGTGGTGGTCTGATGGAGCTCATTGAATAAAGCAGTGGTCCTGTGGAGCTTAGGAAATTAGGTGGTGGTCCAACGGAGCTTAGGACATCAAGCAGTGGTTCAGCGGAGCTTAGGATGTCAGGTGATGGTTTGGTGGAGCTCAGGGTGTCAAGTGGTGGTCCGGTGGAGCTCAAGGTGTCAAGCGGTGGTCTGACGGAGCTTAGGATGTCAGGTGGTGGTCTGGTGGACTTCAAAGCTTTAAGCAGTTGTCCAACAGAGCTTAAGAAATCAAGTGGTGGTCTAGTGGAGCTCAGGTTAACAAGCAGTGGTCCAGTAGAGCTTAGGACGTCAGGTTGTGGTCCAATAGAGCACAGGGCATCAAGCGGTGGTTTAATACGGCATCAAGCGGTGGTCTAACAGAGTATAGGAAGTTTGACGAAGCTCCAGGCAGTGGTCAAGGAGGCAAAAGAAACCTCTGATCTTTCTCTTAAATCCTTTGACTTAGGGGTACACTTAAAAGAGGAAAGGGGGCTCTATTTATAGAGTTCTTAGAATGGCATGACTTGTAAATAGGTGGAAAATCAAGGGATAATGGGGAGTGATTTGGATAGATGGCTGATGTTGAATCCCCTGAACGTAGACCATTTGATGGACATTTGAATGTCTTATTAATGTTAGAATTAAGTGATCTTGGGCTCATTGGAATCATCTTGTTGAACTACTCAATTAGACTGTAATCACGTCATGTTGGGAAACCTTTTAGTAATCTAAATTGTGGTTTGAACATTCAAATAGTTCTTCTAACCCTTTATTTGGACCCATTTGGGCTCAGATTGGGTTGAATTTAGTGTTGTTGGGTTTGTATTTTTGAGATATATAATTCAACCATAAGTTTACTGAAATTAGAGTTCGGATGTTACTTATTTTAATTTTGGAAGATTTCAACTTGATTTTGCCTCAAGATTCATCCCTCCCCCAACTATAAATACCCTCATGGGCATTCAAACTCACACCTTCTCCTCCCCCCTTCTTTTAATTGAGGCCTTCCCCTGGCCCTTTACAGGTAGCATCCCTTGTTCAGGCCCAGGGCCTCTCTCTGCAAGATGGAGACTTCTCCCCCTCTCCCTCCTACCCCTTTCAGTCTCTTGCTATATGGGAGGCTTTCCCATGCCTTTGGATAGGTGGCATCATTTGTCAAACTATAAGGTCCCTACTTATATAGGGGTAATGTTGGGTGACCACTTTCCTTTGAGAGGTCCTGCGCTCAAGGGGAGACCTTATCACCTTGCATGTCAGTGAGCAGAGGTCGAACAAGGGAGTGAGGGTGGATGATGTCATCCACCATCATAAGTGATTCTCTAACCATTCTCCATAAGAAGTTTAACATTCTGAACGATGTGGTGATGATTGTCCCTATGAGGTCTAATCAGGTTGGCCTTCCTCCTCCCAAGTACCTGACTTTTTGCGAGATTAATTTGTGAGCAAGGTTGCACTTTTCACCTCCCATTGAGTTGATCGAGATTTTAGTGCGGTGTGAGGTGAGTCTATCCCAATTTTTGTATAGAACCATATTGGTGATTGTGGGGCTGATTGCACTGTTTAGAGATCAAGGAGTCATTCTAACACTTGAACATCTTTCACAAATGGGCTGACTTACTAGTGATACATAGGGGAATATAACATTCAAATTCAAATGGTTGGACATGCGTACCTAGGATCTTTTGAAGAGTTGGGCTAGCATATTTTCTTTGGATAGGAGACTGCTTTGTCTGGCTTGGAATCTTCGAGAGTTATCAAAGCTTTTAAGAAGTATATAGCCTTCAAGACTTTCATCTGGGAGGCTCGTGATCACATTTATGATGTAGAGGTGAAGGATTTAGAGCAGCAGTGCATCGACAAGAGATTCATCTAGAGCTTCTTGAAGGGAGTTCGTTTGGTATAGTGGAAGGCCAGAGTTGAATTTGAAGGGTTGACCCTTAGCCAGGCTTTAGATGACTCTCCTTTAGGTTCATATGGTAATGAAATAGAAAGTGAGCTATAAAAGGACTTTTCCCTTGAGGAGGATACTAAGATTATAGACATTGAGTAGAGTGATTTTTTTCTATTTTCACCAATTATATCACTTTATCTTTCTTAGTGATTTTTATGTATTGTGTGTTTGCATTCATATATATTTTCTTTTATGATTTAGTGAGAGTTGTTGATATTTTTATTTGACTAGTTAAAGACATTCCAGTACTCTTATTCAGCTTGAGTTAACTTCATTTATGCTCTTTTAAGGAACCCACTTTATTTGAGGTTGTTAGTTACAACATTATATGATGCATTTGAAACTGTGCGGAGGAAGTTAGATTGGGTTCCCTTGGGACCAAGCATCTAATGATTGAGATTCAATCTTCTTAAATCAAGGATTTTATAATCTATTTAACACATTTTAAGAACTTTTGACCTTTTCGAAGTTGTTGGTCATTGCCTTATAAAATGCTATTTAACCTGTACGAAAGAGCTCGATTCGAATCCCCTTGGAACAAATCATCCAGTGATTAAGTTGCAATAAAGAGTACATATACCTCAAATCAAAGATTAAGTGGCATCCACTTAAGATTTTTTGACCTATTCGAGGTTATTAATCAAAGTATCATTTGATGCATTTTTACCTGTGTGGAAGAGGTCGGATCGAATTCCCCTGGGATATATCATATGATGATTGAGTTGCAATAATGATTGCGTGTTACTCGAATCAAGGATTTCAAGATTGAAGTTCACAACTTGTATAAAGCTATCATTGTAATCATTCTTGAAGAAGATGATAATGAAACTAAATAAGGGAATATAGTTTCACTATATTGTCATACTACCCTAAAATAAATCAGGGATAAAGAAGTTACAAACGTTAGAAATAACATAGGAGATAAATGACACTCTAAATTGGAGACATACAATACTTAAAACAAGTAGTACTACTATCCTTTGTTGATAGTACGTGTAGAGATTCTCTGCATTCCAAGTCTGAGGGAGCATCTTTTCCTCAGCATCATTCAACTTGAAAGTCTCGGGCTTCACTACGGCTGCCACCAAGTATGGACCCTCCTAGAGTGGGGAGAGTTTATTACATTGGAGGCCTTTTCCTACTGCCACGATGCTATACAGAACTAAATCTCTGATTAAAATATATCAAGGTTTCGTCCTTTGATTATAGTGACGGGCAATTCTTTGGTAACATGCAATAACATTAAGTTTTGTCTCATCTCTTATTTATGAAAGGTGGTTTAGGTTATATCCAAGCTTTTCTTCATTACCATTGAAGTCAAAAGTTTGAAATCTGTGACTTGATACTCTGATGTAGATAAAATAATAGCTTAAGTGCCAAAGCATAGATTGTATGGGGTTTCTCTTGTTTGAGTTCTTGTGGTGGTACGGTAGGCCTAGATGATATTTAGGAGTTCATCAGCCCAATGCCCCCCATCTTCTCTAATAGTGTCTTCAATCCTTTCAGTATAGTCTGAATGGTGACGTCCATTTACCCATTTATTTGAGGATGTGCTATGGTCATATGTACCAGTTGTATATGAAGGTCTTTACAAAATATTATAAAGAACTTTCTAGTGAATTGAGTTCTAGTATCGGTGATAAATTTTGCTAGAAAGCTAAGATGACATATTTTAATCCTCCATAAGAACTATTTGACATTAGCTTCAGTGATCTTTACTAGAGATTCGGCCTCCACCCACTTAGTAAAATAGTCCACAACTAAAATGATGAACTTTCGCTTTCCGGTGGCTATAGGGAAGGGTCCCATTATGTCAATCCCCTATTGGGTAAAAGGCTAGGGACTCTGTAATGCTGAGATTTCCACAATAAGTAAATGGGCAAGTTTGGTATGTAATTGGCAAATGTTGCTCTTTCATGCAAACTCTAGTGCATCTTGCTTCATTATGGGCCAGTAAACCCATGTCTCATGATCTTATTGGCTAATGCCCTTCCACCCAGATGCTCTCCGCAAATGTTTGAATATACTTTTTGGAGTGCATAATTTGCTTTTGAAGGGGGAAGACACTTGAGGTATGGCCCCATGAAGGCTCGTTTGTATAACTCTCCACTAATAACAGTGAATTTCCCCACCTGCCTCTAATGTCACATTAGCACCATCAGGTCTTCAGGAAGAATTAGGATGTGATTAATCCAAGAAGCCTCTCTTGACTCATTGATTAATTGTATAACCAATGGGCCTTGAACACTTGGAAAGTGGATCTTCTCGATAAACTTTCTTTTCAAAACATCACTGGTTACAGAAGTAGTCAGTTTGGAGAGAGCATATGCTCATGCATTCTACTCTTAGAGGACATGAACAATTTGATGCTTTATTATTTTAGCCAAAAGGGATTTAGCTATTTGGCAGTACTGAGCCAATGATGAATTGTGGATATCAAATTCTCCCTCCACCTGAGAGGTGACCAGTTGAGGATCGGTGTGACTTACTAAGTCATGCACTTTGCAATTGATAACCAGCCTCAATCTGATGATTAGGGCCTTATATTTGACAAAATTATTTGTTACCGAAAACTTCAATCTAAGTCTATATTTGAATGTAATTTGCTGTGGGAAAATTAACAAGATTTTAGCACCTGTGTCGGAACAACCAGAAGCTCCATCGATATATAAGGTCAAGCACAATAAAGAAGGAGACATATCTAGTGGTTCGTTAGAGGCGTAGTTAGTATATTTGACCATAAAGTCGGTAAGCACTTCTGACTTGATGTTGAGTCTCGGCAGGAAATGGATATCAAACTCTTCAAGCTCCACTGACCATTAGATCAATCTTCTAGATGCCTCAGATTTTTGGAGAATACTTCTCAATGGTAGGTTTATATAGACCCCGATCATATGTTCTTGGAAATAAAGACATAACTTTCTAACTGAGAAGTCTAATGCCAAGGCTATCTTATATGCTAAAGGGTAGCATGCTTCTGTCTCATAAAGTACCTTGCTAATATAATAGAAAGGGTGTTGAACAATATCATCTACATGAACCAAGACTGAGCTTATAGCCTGGGAGGATATGACCATATACATGTATAATATTTTCCTTAGAACTGGCTTTAAGAGTAGTGGAGGTGAGGCTAGATAAGTTCGGAGCTACTGGAAAGCCTCTTGGCATTCATTAGTCCATTAAAATCTTGATCTATGAGCACCTACAATGATATTGAAGAAGGGTATATATTTATCTCCTGAGTGAGCTAGGAAATTAGAGGGGCACAATCATTTCATTTAATCTCTGGACTTCCTTGATATTTCTCGGCGACACCATGTCCCTTAGGTCCTTGATCTTCTTAGGATTGGCCTCAATCCCTCAGTGGGTAACCATGAACCCCAAAAATTTCTTGAGGCAACTCCGAATGCTCATTAAGAGGGCTTGAGATGCATCTTGTAAGATTGAAGGAGGTAGAAGAATTTCTCCATGTCAGAGATATGTTGGGATTTTTTTAAGGCTTTTTACTAGCATATCGTTCACATATACTTCTATAGATAGCATGTCTATTTTTTATTTTGTAGATGGTTGCATATATAATACTTAATGGGCAGCAGTAAGGTGGATCTATAGAAATAAGCGGAGTTCTTGGTATCCTGGTGGAGAAAGAGAACTTGAATGATAATCAAATAGCTGATTTCATCCTAAACTTGCTAAGTGGTTCTGAAGCCCAGACCCAGACATTCACAAATAATCCGATTTCTTCTAATTTGTTTACTATGCTTTACTTATTTGGGTCTATTTCCAACTAATCATATGAAATCAAGTGTGTATTTGATTTTTAGTTAAACTTTTGGTCCTAGCTTTAGGCAACCCATGCGAGATGGTTTTTTACCTCCTAGTGGATCCTCTTGATTTGCTATTTTTTTGGGATAGAAAAGCTCTATTGATCCTCAACTAGCTTTGTGTCAATGTGCTTCACTATTGCTTTTATATGTTAGCTCGTTCTTAGGTGAAAGGTTTGCTGATGATACTCAAGTTTTGGATTCATTAGAGCAATATATTCTTATTAATAACAACTATTTCTTTTGTGGGACTAGAGATTCTTTAATTTTGGCTCAATTGGTGCATCTCTATAGACTTTACCGAGGTTCTCAAAGGGATGATAAGATGTCATATAGTCCATAAGTTGAGAAAACACTGCTTAATTTACTAGCCATATATGATCTGGAATTATTCTCCTTTGGCATACATCCAATGGCATTGAAATGACTTTCATAGCAAGAAAGAATTATGACTTACTTGTCTAACCAGATCTTGAAGATTTGTAGGCTCTCTAGAGCAAATGAGTCCCAGCTTATTGTCTATCCATATGGAAGCCAAACATTGAACATGCAACTAATTTAAAAAATGGTAGTATTTGGAGAGAATTACGTTGCACAACTGTTGTTATCACTTCTGAGAGATCATCAGGGAGAAGGTGGTGAAGATGACATGATATGTGTATTAAAAATAATGAGCGAAATACTAAACTTGCTCTTTGATGGAAATATGACTTTTTGAAGTTTCCAACCTAATTAGTTTACCATTGGTAGCTGGCTTCTAGCTTTTAGTCATCCAAATATGTTGGTGGATATATATCAAAGCTGTAAAATCTTCGATCCCGGAGGCTTACTCATGATTATTACACCTATCTCCTTCTAGATGACATGACTCGATGGAGTCGAGCCCTTTTGATGTAAGGGAAGAATGATGCAGAGCATGTTAGCCTAAAACATTCCTTAGACTACCTAATTTAGTTTGTTACAAGTTGTTGCATGTTTTCTAGAATCCTCTAGGTTTCTCTTAGTTTCTACTTGCTTATTATACATAGATTGTAAAAGAGGAATGAAGGCATGATGAATATTATCTTTTTTTTGAAGCTTGAGTTTTTCTTGTTCCTTGGATTGGGATCAAATCCTACGAGCAGGTTCGATTCTTTCGACGATCCAACTACATCAGGCCCCGACTGCCAAAGGAGTTGTGACTGGTGGGAGGATTTCTGTGGTGATTGTAAAAACCATAACTCTTCCAATCGGGTTTCACTCACCCAAGAAGAATAATGTAGAAGCCTCCTCATATGGTGGGAGGCTCATAAGAAGGAAGAGGATAATGATGAATGCTGAGATCCAAGCTCACTAGCAATAGTTACTGGTCTACCCATCTAATTTGCTAGTATGGGAGCTAGAAGTTACCATTCCGACCAGGAATGGGTTCAAAAACCTAAAATGGGTATAGAGAAATAGTTCAACTAGGGAGCTAATGAAGTCCTTCTTGGATCAATGACTTGATGCCCCAGTCCCTAAAAAAAAGAAAGAGCGTGAAACTCTCTCGGCCTGATTTTATAGGGTTTTAAAAATTTTGAAAGACTGAGGACTAAAAAAGAGAAAGTACCAATGGCCATTAATGGTCAAAACTAGAAGGACTCCACCGAGAGAATGCTTGTCTATTGCAGTGGAGAGAAAGGAAAGAAAGTATATCCTATGCGGTGAACATTTGGGCATGACACCAGAACTGAGTGGTTGGGAATCCACTGCCAAAAGGACCCAGTAGAAAGGAAAGAAAATATGGAGGCCAAAGCCTCACAAAGAATATAAAGAAGAAAGAAGAGAAAGGATAATCAACATGGGCGTGACATCTAGTGCGGCTTCCTGGAGATCCACCACCAATAACAAACAACATTGGAAATTGGTCCCAAGGAAGGCTCATGATGGTGTTCATTCTTACGGTCGACACCTTTGAGAATCCTCGAGGGGATCCCATCGCTCACCAACTCCACCCAAAGAGTTAGCCAAGTATGACTATAGCCCATAGGTCAAAGAAATTTTTTTGCCAATTCAGGAACCAGAGATCTAGTTGTGCCACCGCTCGAAGATCCGAGTACTAGAAGATGAGGAAGAAGAAGATATAGAGGAGGAAGAAATAAATGACATCATGAACATGGAAGTCAACTACATGGTGAGGCACACTAACAACAATGATAAAGCCTATTATGACGAAGGTGAAGATTACGATGATCAATAACCACTAGTTAGGCAAGTATGCCGGCACCATCATAAGGCTGGTTCCACTACAAGTAGAGGTGGTCCCTCTTCAGAATGAGAATAAGAAGAAGAAGTTGAAGGGATCCCCCCCCCCCGGCTTGATGATGAAAACACCATGCTCGTCAACATGAGAAGGCAGATGAGACAACATATGAGAGCTAAAAATGGAGAAATCTCTTAGTTAAATAAAAAGATGACTAAGATGATGACGCAGATGGGGGAAATGATGCAGATGATGTCGAGAACTGCTGCTATTGGTGCCATGCCTAATCTTTATGCCAATCCTTTAAACCTCCAAATGCCTCAAGTCTTGAGAGTACAGGCGCTCCTGAAGGTGGTAATGAAGTCAATAATATTACCCGCCAACAAACTCTGCAGAATATTGCAAGTACCTCAGAGCCTGTGATGGATGCATAACTCGAGGGAATCATCACTGAGAAAATCAAGGCAATTATATATATTGATCAGGTAGAGAAACTGGTGGGAAAGGGTCATCCGTATCTCGCCGAATATAATCAGGTACCGTATCTGAAATGATATTATATACCAAAGTTCAACACTTTCAATGATAATAATAATCCCAGATAGTACATGGCACAGTTTAAAGCCACTTACGGGAACACAGGAGGAAATGATGCTTTGCACTTCCGACAGTTTGTCAAAAGTTTAACAATAACTACTTTTGAATGGTATGCCAAACTGCTAAATGATTATGTGAAAATATTCACAGATTTGGAAGCAATATTCATGAAGCAGTTTGCCGGTGCGACCAAGAATATTACCATCACCGACCTCACTTTAGACAAGCACAAGAGAGAAGAGTCAGTGTCAAAATGTATCACTCGCTAGAGAAATTTAAGTATGAAATGTGAGCAGTAATTAAAAGAGGAATATGTTGTGTAGTTGCTAATGGAAAATATTGATAATAAGATGCAACCATTTTTGTGCATGACTACTATCACCACATTTTAAGATCTTTTAGACAGAGCGATGAAATTTGAAAAGTTAAACTTGTCTATATTAAAAAACCACTCTAATAAGCTCAAGAAGGCTAAAGCCCTGGGTGCTAGAAGGGGTGAGGCTGACTTTACATTCTTCTATAGAGCTGATAAAGATAAACAAGTGATTTACAACGTAGAAAAAGGCAAGTAGCCAATGCAATATAAAGAAAAGCTAAAGTAGGCCTACCATCCTAACCTTTAACCAAAGTTGATACTTAGGGGAATGATAAGCCACGAACTAATCAACGTGGTGGAGAACAATTGAGGCAAACAATGAAAACTAGTGAGTAAACATTCGCATCCCTCAAAGAAAAGATAAATAAATAATATTCATTCAAGAGGGAGAGTGTCGCAAAGTTATTTTGACAGCCGCTGAAAGCGTTCTCAGAACTACTAGAATGCTAGAGACCTGTGGAGTCAAAACACACTTGTGACCCAAATTATTGCTCACACTATCGGGTAATCTTATTGAAAGTTACTACATCTTCAAGGATTGGTTGGAAAGGAAATATTGAAGAGGAGAGATGACATCATCATATAATGTGCCATCGAAGAAAGGAATCAACTCAAGTAGTTACAACTTATTCCATACCCTCGATTGATGAAAGAAAAACTCTAAAGAAGCTAGTTTAAGAAGAACAATGGGAGTCTGCAATCTCTAAGAAGATAGTGAAAATCTTGAAGCAGCTTAAAGGAGTTTTAGGTGTGAAGTGGAAATCTCCTACTGATCTAGTCTATATTTGAAGGCTCTGCCTATAGCATGAGCATCAACTTCTAAACAATTTTCTAATCAACCTAGCTCTTCAAGGTTTGGAAAGGTGAGATCCGCTAAAAAGAAAACTAAGCTAAAAAAGCCTAATGAGAAAATTACTACAACTCAAAGGGCCATTATCAGTTTGGATAAATATTACTAGAAAGTGAGGACTTACTTTATGTCAGAACTAAAATAAATGAAACCAAAGATGATGAGGATTCTCTTCTAGTAGAAGTATGTCGGGTCATCTCAGTGGTGCCAAATACGCTGATAAAAGAAGAATGTACTAAGGAGACAACCTCTAAATCATGTATGATGGCATCGCCAATGGATTACAGTTTCGAGGAGGATTTATATTTTCAGAGTAAAACACATTGGAGCTATTTTCTAGAGAAAGAGAGAGCCATTTTCTAGAGAGAAGAGATTTTCAATTTTTCTTTTATGGTGTTTTCGCGCCGATCAATCTCAGCGGTGATTGTTCTTCGATCATCTGCAGATGAATGATGAGTTACATTCGTCATCCTAGTGGTGGTTCTGGGAGGACTACTCCTCCAATTTTGAATCTTGTTGATAAAGTCTCAACGGCGGATTTGATGGATGTAATGAATCAGAGACCTGTTGTCAAGGAGAAGCCTTTGATTATTAATGAAGGAGTCTTTTTAAATTCTAAGAAGGAAATTCCCATTTTTGATAAGGGTACAGATGTTATTATTGTTGATGGTATGAAAAGTTCAAAAGTTTTAAAAGCCTTGAAATTGAATTTTGTTAGTCCGAATGCTTCAACATCTTCAGACTTTAAAATACATGTGACCAGATTCTGCAATTCTACTATGTGCAGTCTAGTGATCAAATCTTAAAAGCTACAAATGCAAGTGGTTGTGCTGCTGTGATTAATAAGATTCAGGTGAATGCATATAAGATATATGCTACTAGTTCACAATCAGCTCTAGAGAATTCGCCTATATTTCATAACAAATTGGAGAAAGTTAGGTATTGTATTTCAGGAGAATTAAATTCTGAAAATCAAGTTTTGAAAAATATCTCACCTCCTAAAACTATTAATAAAATGGGAAATTTGAAGAATAATGCTTGGTCTAGAAATGCAAATTTGAAAGTGGAAAACTTGAACCTGGGTTCCTTTTTGGTTGAGGATGGTAAAATAGTGAAATTGCATAGGGGCAATGTATTGGAAAATACTAAAAAATTAAAGAATGCTTTAGTTATTAAAGTTTTTGTTGACAATCTACCATTTTATGTAATCAACCTTGAATTGAGATGATAATGGAGCTATTTTGGGAATTTTAAACTTACCATGTTGGGACAAGATTGGGTTCTTTTACTCATGTGAAAGTGCTGATATCATTGAATCAATTTTAAGTGAAGGACTTGGTTTGTTAAAGGTCATATAGTGGGTAATGACAAACAAGCACCTACTTTTTCCCCAAATTCTTTGAAGGGTCTTTCAACACCAGTGTGGATTAGATTGCCTAATCTAACGTTACATTGTTGGGATGATATCAATGTATGTTGGATTGCATCTCAAGTGGGAAAGCCTTTTTTACTAGATGGAAACATGTTTCAATGGAATAGAAGAGAATTTGCTAGGATTTGTGTTCGTATTATGTTGGACAAACAACTTCCACTTGGAGTTTGGGTGGAAGATGAATCTAGCAAATTTTATCCAAAAATTGAATATGAGAAAGTTTTTAAACTTTCCTTTAAGTGTGGCAAGATTGGTTACTTGATAGAGAATTGTCTTGTTTCTAAAATAGTGATGAATAGAGAAAATCCAAGGATAGCTTCATTGGATGTTGCTATTGATAACCAAGATAACATGATTACTGGTAAGAATGAGGGAGTTATTATGGACCAAGTGGAGATAGCTAGAAAAGGATATGGTCATTGGGTGCATGTAAGTTAGGGAAAGAAGAGAAGATTTCAACACAAAGTTAATAAAGTGTTGCAACATCCTGTTAAAGAAATATGGAGAGCTGTTCCTGGTGTTGTTTCTAATCAAGGTAGTAAGATACCTTGTCCTGATGCTGTTTTTGTTCACGATGTTAATGTGGAGGAACCTATTCCAACTGAAAGTCGGAAACTTATTGATGCTGAACTAAAGGGAATTTCTTCTACAATTAATGGAGAACCTGATGCTGTTGATGATGTTCCTGTTGCTGCAGTCAATGAAGGAAACTTTGAAGATGGATAAATCATTGAAGAATTGCCAGATAAAGTTGCTAAAACTGCGATGGTTGAGAGTGTTACTACGTCAAGTAAGAATATTATCATTATTCCTCTCGTTATTTTGAAGAAGAATATGTTTATTATTTTTAATAATCTAGAATAGGATGTGAATAATGTTGAGGCTGAAATGGATTTGAGTATTATTGCTGATTGTAATATGCCTTATTCTATTGTGAAAGATATGACAATAACGGTAGAAAACAATAAAATGGAAAATACTTCTGTCAAAAGGAAATTGGGAAAGGAGCTCAAAACTCTTGGACCAATTAAATTAATGTCTAGAAGTAGAAAATTGGAGGTGGGGAATAGAAGCCAGATGAATGGGGCTTGGTCCCCTTCTAATTAATGAATTCCACTGCTTTTTGGAATTTTAGAGGAGCTAGAAAAGTCCATGCTTCTCTATATCTCAAAGAATTTGTTAAAGAGAATGGTGTGATTTTTGTTGGTTTGTTAGAAACTAAAGTTTCTTCTATGGATAAAAAGGATATCAATTCTCTAATTGGAGAAGATTGAAATTTCTTCCACTTTTCGTCTGATGGTTTGTCAGGAGGGATTTCGAATCTTTGGAACATAAAGGTGGCTTATTTTAATACCTTGTATTCTTCATATCACTGTGTGATTGGGGATTTGGATATTTATAACAAAGAAGTTTAGAGGATTTCTACAGTTTATGCAAATAAAGACGCTTATAAAAGGAGGGATCTTTGGAATCAATTGGAGGATAATATGCTAAATGATAAACCTTCTATTGTGGGTGGTGATTTTAACTGCCTACTATCCAAGAATGATAAAAGGGGAGGGAGAAGATTTATCTTTACCCAGGGATCGAAGGAAATGAAATCCTTCTTCTCTAATAATGATTATAATGAATTGAATTTTATTGGACCAAAGTTTACTTGGTGCAATAACAAATTAGGTGTAGCATGGATTTTAGAAAGACTGGACAAGTGCTTTGTCAATTTTGCAGTTGTTGAGTCTAATTCATTATTGGTGGTTCATCATCTTCGCCATGTGGCTTTAGACCATTGCCCCATTGTGATGAAACTTTGGGAAGATCTTCCGAAATCAAAGGGTAACATCAAGTTTGAGGATACTTGGGCTTCACACTATGTTTCAACTGCTATTGTTCAAAAGGCATGGAATTGAAATATTGGTAATTCTTATTCGGATATTCTCGACATCAAATTCAAGAGGACTTTGAAAGCTCTCTTTTTCTAGAGCAAAGCTAAATTGAAATACCTCAATCAATTGAAGGATAATCTGACTAGGGAGATTTTGGAGTTGAAAATGGAGGAATCTTCTATTGGAAGCCTTTCTGAGAAGAAGATATTGGTACTTAGTTCTAAAATTAATGAGCTTAATAGTACTTTAGCTCGATTAAACTCTTGGTGGAGACAAAGAACCATGGTAAGATGAATAAAGGATGGAGACTTGAATACAATGTTTTTTCATTCTTTTGTTTATGCTAGAAGGAATACAAATCATATTTTCAAGATTAAAGATGAGAATGGAGCTTTGGTGGAAGATCAAGTTCAAATTGAAAATATTTTTTTCAATTTCTTTCAAACTAAGTGGGAATATAGATCTTGTACTTTAATCAATTGGCCAAAATCGAGAGGTACTTTGACAGATTTTGATAGAGAAGTCCTCAATTCTGAGCTCACTTTGGAGGAAATTCTTGCAGCTACCAGTCAATTGGAAGGAGTTGTTTCACCAGGTGTGGATGGTATTACTCATTCATTTCACAAATTGTATTAGTCCATCATTAAATTGGAAATTTGGAATGCTCTAAAATGATTTTTATTTATGGGTACTATAGAAACGAGTTGGAAAGATACATTGATTATACTCATTCCAAAGGTGGACATGACTATGGTACCTTTAAATTTTAGGCCAATAAGTTTATGTAGAACAATTTATAAACTTGTGGCTAAGATTCTTCTCAACAGATTTGTTGATTTGCTTCCTAATCTAATTTCTGAAAATCAATCAGCATTCATCAAAGGTCGTTCCTTATCAGACAATGTCTTATTTTCTCAAGAAATTTTTCATAAATTCAGGTATTCCAAATCTTTAAAAGGATTGGTTTCATTTAAAATACATATGGAGCAGGCACTAGAAGATTTTGAGATTTTATTTGGCACAAGAAGGATAATGGAAATGGATTACATTTTGTTAATTGGGAATCTTTTTGTAAGCCATATCATTTAGGAGGACGTGGACTTCATTCTTGTGTGAGAAAGGGGATGCTTTAAGAGCAAAAACTGCATAGAAATTTATGAACGAAGAAGACTCTTTTCTGCATAAAAGCTTAAAGCCGAAGTATGGTGTTGGTTTCCTGATTTGAAACAAAATATGTCAATTGTCTGGAAAATTATATTGAGCGGTGCTAAGGCTCTTAAACCAATTGTAAGATGGAAAATATTCAATGGAGAAAATGTGAATGTAATGGAGGATGTTTGGGTATTAGACAAAGCTTTAAGCAAGTGGCCTACTTTTCTTGCTAATCTACAAAGTAATGAATTAAATGTAGATTATTTTGTTAGCAATGGCGGTTGGGACATGGAAAAGCTTCATCACGTATTTGGAGAGGAGCTTATAGAGATTATTTGTAAAATTCAAATTGATCCGGAGTATCACAAGGATCAAATGGAATTGATTTTTCAAAATTCTAGAAATCATTGGCGGCATTATCATCTGAATCTATGATTTCCGATTCAAATATGCAAAATTACTGGACATGGATTAAGAAAATCAAACTTAATCCAAGGATTGAAATTTTTTGGTGGGGATTATATCATAAAGCTATTCCAACCTTCAAATTCTTGGAATATAGAAGATTAAAGGAGGGAAGCTTATGTCCTATAGGATGTATGAAAATTGAAGATATTGAAAATGTGGCGATGAGTTGTGATAAATTAATTCAAATTACAAAAATTTTGAATCAATGGGGCTTTCAATTTCCTCTTTTTGAGAACTTTGCTGAATCCATTTTCTGGTTGTTCTTGTTAATGTTTATTGTACTTCGGTGTTTCTTTGTTGGAAGTCTAGAAATAGACTTATTCATAAAGGAAAGGAGGATAGTAATTTACATATTACTTCTAATGCTCTTGGTATAACTTCTATTTCTATTTCCAATAGAAATAAATTGTGCTTATAGGATATTAATCAACCATTCCATTTGTTTAATAAATATTGGCATCCTTCACCACCCAACTGGATCAAAATCAATGTTGATGCTTCTTTGTTATCTTCTTATAAAGCTGGAATTGGAGCTATTTGTCGAGATCATAAAGGGAGGTTTCTTTTTGTATTCAGATATAAAGGTATTCATTGGGATATTGGTCAGCTTGAATTGGAAGTTATTTTCTCATTAAAATGTATTAGAAAAGATTGGATCACTCAAGGAGACAATATAAATGTAATTACAAGCATTCAAAATAATAACAAGAAGATGGGCTTGCATAAATTAGAGGTTGGTTTACAGTTCTTTTCTTTTGTTAAAGAATTTAATTATGTTATTTTCAATTATGTGAATAGGGATTGCAATAATTTGGCGGACATATGTGCTAACTATGCTCTTAATGGTAAATTTGTTTGGGATGATATTAATTTGGAACATATTCCTCCTTTTTTTCTATTGTTAAAGGATGAATGTGAAACTATTAGTTTGTATTAGGTGTTTTTTATTTTAATGCATTTGCTTTATGCATCTTAAAAAAAAAGACAGATGAGTCAGACCCTAACATCGCATCATAGATGAGACATGTAAACTTGAATGGTGACTCTAAATTAACAGATGAGTCCCTAGATGCAATAATAGCTGACTCTGAAGAAAATATGATATTAATTGAGTTTAAGCTAGAGGAGATCACTCCAGTGCAGCTGAGAAGTGGTAATATAAAGACACATCCACCGAAGAAAGGGATTTCTTATAAAGATAAAGGAAAATAGATAGTTGTCAACAAATATATCATCCCAAAGAACTCCAAGAAGAAAGATACTTCAGCCAGGTGGATAGATTATAATGTCTTATCTCATCTAAGAAAAATCTCAATGCAACTTAGCATATACAATGCTCTCGTAATGTTTAAGGACCTTCGGGAGACCTTGATTCATGCTTTTAAGGACCCTGAGAGGTATGATGCATATTTTGCTGTGCGCAACATGACTGAAGTCCTACATGCTCATAATGATTCGTTCAAGAAAGTGATGGGATGATAATCAGTCGAATCCTAATCAATCCAGGGTCCTCCATAAATCTAATGAGCTTGAATGTACTAAGATCATTGTGCCTCGATGTGGAACACCTCAGACAAGATAAGCTGATGGTACATGGATTTAATGAGAAGGGACAGAATGTAACACCCCACAGTATCCCTTAACAGTACTTTAAGTATTTCAAACATAAACATAACAATTATATCATTTTATCATACTATACTTTTGAACATTTAAGAACTCTTTATAAAACATCCAACATTTATCATTCATCTCATCAAACGGAAGCATCTGATAATTGAAAATTTTAACAAATACATAGTTACAGAGCCATTAAGAGGTAAATTGTAATGTTAGTATTGTGTAATAAAAAATGATGAAATGTTTATGTCAGTAATACTCCATGTACTATTAAAGGGTACTATGGGGTGTTACACAGAAGACCCTAGAATTGTTTACGCTCTCTCTCACATTTGGAGAACTTCATATAAATGTTAAATTTCATGTGATTGATGCAGATACTATATTTAAGGCACTTCTTGGTCAACCATGGTTGCATGAGTACAACATCGTCCCGTGAACACTACAACAATGCATGAAGTACCTTAGGGATGAAGAAGAATTCAGGATATATGGTGACATCCAGCCCTTTGCAGTCCATTAAGTAATAATCTATGAGGATGCCAAATACTTCATACTAAAGAAGTTGAAACAGTCAAGCTCTCTTAAGATCCAAGCATCATATCCATAGATTGTAAAGCAACCTAAACAAGAAGGCAAGAAGAAGCTGGTGGGTAGAAAGAAGGAAATGCCGACTCTTCCCAAAACACCAACCATTCTGAAAGAAAGGATATATTTTCCTCATCTATGGAGTGACAAAAATGAAGATGATGTTACTCCTACAAAATTTTGTATGGTATGCCAGTCAACATGACAAGCAACAAAACAGAACTTAATTTGACATGCATATTGTGAAATGAGAAATATGAGGTATTAAATAATGGTCTAAAGTATTCAAATGAGCTTTAATGGATTAGCAACAAGTATCCATATGTCATAGTAACATTATTGCAAGTGGAAGCATAAGAATCTTCCAATGAGCATTGCAAATCATATGCAAGAAGATTCACTTACTATTGGAAATGAAAACCAAGTGATCGTCAATAAGGAGCATGGAGGACATGTAACCTAATTGCAACTAAACAATTGAAAATGCAAGTCATACATGAATAATAAGGTTAGGTGTATGGAATTTACATTAACCTTATCAAAAAACAATGCACCTAACAAAATATTCATGAGTAATAGCAAGAAGTATATAGTGAGAGATAGATGAATTATATATGAGAAAATGCAAATGCAAAAATCCTCTTATGGTCAACATCAATCAATTAGCAAGTAAGCACATCAGTCTATTACATATCATTGAGTTTAATATGCAATGAATATGACAATAAACCCATAGACAAATACAGTGGCTTCCTATGCATGCTGAAGGTCAACACACAATGAATATGACAATATGATTGATGGATGCGTGGAAAGGATAACAATAATGAATGCAACCCATTCAGTAGTCAACCTCAATTCATAGATGAGCTCATTTATCTACCTGCAGGCAATGGTAGTGGATTTGCAATAAATATCATAACTAATTCATAAAGGCCCTGTCAGTTGAATTGCAAATCCTAACCGACAAAGAGAATTATTTGTAGGTGGCATTAGGATATGTATAAATAATAAATACACAGAGAAAATTGACGGTGAATGTAGCCTGACTAATGATCAAATGTTAAATGGTAGAGGAGCAGTAACATGTATGTAAATTGCAATGGGAAACACATTGTTGATGAGGAAAATATCTTGATTGTACGAGAGTTCTGTGCAAGGGTTTAATGACACTGCAAGAGACTTTTACCATAACCAACATGTCAGTTGAAACTAGAAAGATTTGACATACAATGAAAATAATTATGTGGCGCATCGGAATGCATTCACGTGAGTGTCAATACATTGTATTGCACCTACTGGAATTAATGATGAATGTTTGAGAAATGTGCTATTAAAGATCAATGTAAATCTTGGTGATCTAAACTCACAATTATAAGAATAAAGTACACCCACTACTCCAACTATATCAAGGGTTGCAACAATCATTTTAGGAAAGAATATCTCATATATTTCTCTTATAAGACCAAATGCACAGTCAATCACTACAATACCTATTCAAGACAGTAACAATTGCTTTTCACATATAGGACATCAATAAGGACACAATCATCCAAGGTTGAAATGATTGATTTTTTATTTAATCCAATAGAAAAAAATGATAATTATGACATAACTGGGAAGCTGTTTATTGATTTGAGTCATGAGAAGAGAAAGACAGATCAAATCATTATTTTCAAAGGAGTGAGTGAGTCTTTGTCCAACCAAGTTTTGAACATTGAGTTAGATAAAATTATTGAGGCTTGCAAGCTCCATGATGAATAGTGGACATGCATATAATGAAACACCTACATAATTATTAAAGCTCTATGACCGACAAGTTTATATGGGCTACTGCAGGAAACCTGTCATATGTCAAAAATGCCCCTACACATGCACCATAGTTTATATATATATATATATATATATATATATATATATATATATATATATATATATATATATATATATATATATATATATATATATATATATATATATATATATATATATATATATATATATATATATATATATATATAGGTACATAAAAGGGGTAGGTGTAATCACAAAACCTGTATGGGCCCCGGTGAGTATGTTATGGGCATACATGTGACGTCTAGGGATGTTACATGGGTTAGTAAATGAATGTAGTTTGAGCCAGATCCTTCTTTATGGATAGATAGGAGTCGACATGTCTCAAATGATCAAATATATACTGTCAGGGTGTCCATCAAAATATCTATTTTATATATTCATATAAGGCCTTTAAGGCCTTCAACCAAGGAAATTCATCAATGAAGGCATAAAACATACAAAACCTGACCCTCTATCGACTGCTCTACAGAGTCAACAAGGTTCAATCCATACATGAAAATAACACCAAACATAATGATGATGGAAGTGTTGAATGCAAATCTTAATCGAATGGGTTAATTCCAAATATTTTAAATGTCACCTCAAACACCCAAAAATGTAAAACTCTAAAAAAAAAAAATTAAATTCAAATATTTAAAATTGAAATCCAACCTTTCAAGAGCTTAAAGAAAAATCCATTCACCCTACATAATAGTTTATCGGGAAGGACAAATTAAAAATTACTTTAGCTCACATAGATTTAATGCCTAGTCAAAAATATCACTAGGATTCATCCTTAAAAAATTTCCTACCAGAAAGGACATTGTATGTGTCCTCTGACCAGCAATTTTTCCACCAAATGGCATAGTACGTAGGATAAATGGTTATGATTTGGGGCTCTCTGAATTGAGTGGTTTTGTTGTCAAATGACACCACTAAATTATAGTTATGGCCAAAGCTAATATGTTCCTTAATGTCATCAAATCCTTAAGATATGAATTAATATGATATAATCGACAGGGAACAAATCCCTATATTGGCTAAGGTGGATTCAAATTTGTCACCTTAGACAAATACCCACTCCAAGTCTACAAGATCCCCTTGGATGAAGAAAACCATGGTTGCTGACAAGGATCCTTCAGTCTGGTTGGGTCAACTACCTCATTTGATTAAGTAGACTAGGGACCACGATGGCCCGGGATGACAGAACCATGAGATCTTGATTGGGTCTATCATCCATTCCCCCACAATCTGCTTTAAGTACAAGATGGTGAAATTCTAAGTTTTGAATATCAAACTCTCCAATAACCAAAGCCCATACTACTACTATATGCCAGATAACATGTATTCTTTATGTATTTGATCGACGATTAGCCTTAATTGAAAGTTCTCTCTCGTTATCAGGAAGGGTAATTAACTATAGGGGCTTGAGCCTATAAAAAACCAGAATTCAGATCATAAACTGTTGAGTCTAGTAATTAGATTGTTAAGCCTAAGTTAATGTCCCAAAGGCTACCAAGAGGGGGGTGAATTGGTAGTTTAAAAAATTTTAAGTCCTCTTTTAAAATTATGTTGAACCGAAATAAAAATTATTTCTTTTAAGTTTTGTAGAAAAAGTTTTTCAACCACAGAGTTTTTAAGACTTAAAAAATAAAATGCGGAAACGTAAAAACTGTAAAGTAAATGACACCAGATTTATAGTGGTTTGGTCTATAACCAGACCTACATCCACTCCCCGGAGGCACCCTCCGAGTATTGTACTAATACCACAAAGTGACTCTCCTTTTGCACCCACAGCAAGGCGGAGAAGCCTTTACAACACACTCTTTTCACCACTACCCGGTGCGGCAGAGAACCGTCGTCCTTTTACACAATCCCCAGTGTTGGCAGAGAACCGTCCATCCTTTCACACTCTCCTAGTGTGGGCAGAGAACCCTTCCATCCTTTCACACTCTCCTAGTGTGGGCAGAGAACCCTACCGTCCTTTCACACTCTCCTAGTGTGGGCAGAGAACCCTACCGTCCTTTCACACTATCCTAGTGTGAGCAGAGAACCCTACAGCTGTTCACACTCTCCAAGTGTAGGAAGCGATCCTTTCGGCTATTCACACTCTCCAAGTGTCGGCAACGAACCGGATCTCATTGACAGATCTTCTCACAAGAAAGCTAGAAGGAAGAAAGAAAAGAGTGAAGTAATCCCAATTCACAAGTAGAGATTCTTACCTTTGAACTCCAAGTGAGGCCTTCACGCTCTAGTGGTAGGAATCCTCTTTTGAATGCACTCTCACACTCTCTCCTTAGCTATTCTCTCAAGAGGCACAAAGATAAAATGAAAAAGAGATATTGGGTGGCAGTATAATTTGGACTATTTATTCAAAAGACAAGAAAAACCATCCAAAAACTGAAAGTTTTCAATTCTGTACGCAGTTGATCGTCCCGTACGATCGTGGATCTTCCTGGATGATTTAACTTAAACGCTTTGAAATGACCCTATTTATATATGTGTACGAAATGTCTTCGTACACAATGATCGTCCCGTACGAATTAAGTTCGTCCAGTATAAACGGTTATTACTAGGTCGGTCTAGAAAACTGCTGAAAACCGTTCTAAGTCGGTTAATCGTCTGGACGAAAATTGGTTCGTCCAGACAAAATTTTTACAGAGAGCAGATCGTTTTGCTGACGATAATTAATTTCGTCTGGACGAAAATTTTACAGAGACCAGATCGTCCTGGATGATAATTAAGTTCGTCTGGACAAAAATTTTACAGAGAGCAACTCGTTTTCTAACGATAATGAATTTTGTCTGGACGAAAATTTTACAGAGACCAGATCGTCCTGGACGATAATTAAGTTCGTCTGGACGAAAATTTTACAGAGAGCAACTCGTTTTCTGACGATAATTAATTTCGTCTGGACGAAAATTTTATAGAGACCAGATCATCCTGGACGATAATTAATTTCGTCCCGGACGAATAGGACTTAGAAAAATTTTTCAAGCCAGTTCCTATTCGTTCTAGGTGCTCAATAGGAGATAACTGCCTGATCGTCCCGTACGATCTGATATCGTTCCGTACGATCAGTATTACTTAAATATGATCTCCTTATGTGTGTGTGTATGTTTTTATCCACTCAATTACAACCACTCCCTTTCAGATTTAATTCAAAGAAAAATACAAGCTTCAAATTTACAAAGTATCTCATATTGAATTTGATTTGAAGTTTTCGTAGTCTGGAGTATGATTTTCTTGAAATGTTAGTACACACAAGAGCAAATACAAATATTCTAAAATTGTTAGGAGTTAACTACACATTTGAACAATAATGTTTGGAATCATCAAAACTATACAAGTTGCAAAAATGTAAAGCATGCAAATATCAACTATTTTAACAATCTCCCCCTTTTTGATGATGACAAAATAATTACTATTTGTATGATTTCAATTTAAACAAATCTCTTAAAATCCTCCTAAATTGATGAATACATAAAAATAAGGAGGCATTTTGAACCAAAGAACAAAAATTTTTTTTTGTTTTTCAAAATTTTTTTTTTAACAAAATTACAAAGTTAAACACAAAACCAAAATGCAAACAAAATAATTAAAACAAAACAAAACATACAAACACAATAAAAACAAAACATACAAACACAATAATTTCTTCCCCTTTTTGACAACAACAAAAAGTGAAGAAGAAATAGACAAAAAATGTAAGTAATTATATGAAATTCATTTGAAAATTTAATCTAAATGGTGATTGTCATAAGGTATGCAATCTAAAACTAATAACATTAGGTCAATCATAGAAATTCATAAAATTTAAGAAGTGATATAACATTGTAAGGAAGAAGAATTTATCAAAGACATGATTCAATTTAAACATTTGAATATAGAAAATCATTACAAGAGAGATGTATAAAAATTATATATTTCAAAGTTCAATAGAATATAAATGAACATAAAATCAATTTGAATTAAGAGATTGAAAGAATTTGGAAAGAAGAGAATTAACACATGTGGCGCTTTGCGCATCTTTTTGAAATTTTTGGGCACATTTTTGTGCATCTTTTGACATTGGGCTAATTTTGTGCCTCTTTTTCATATTTGTGAACCTTTGCGCATTCCTTTTGATTTTTGTACTCTTTGTATAATTTTCAAGAGTAATTGAGACCAAATCTTTCCAAAATCAATATTCTAAAATTTCAAATATTTCTAAGTGCATAAATATCACTTGAGCATAGAAATACAAAATAAGAAAACATCTATATTGTAATAATAATATTAACTTTTATGTAGTCTAAATGAATAGACATGAATTTAAAAGTTCTAATTATAACAAGTTATAAACAATTTTTAAATTTAGAAAGACTAGATTTTCTAATGGAATTAATCTCAAATTACAATCTAATTTAAGCACAATTAAGATTAAATAAGACTAATGAAATTCATAAAAATTAACCACATTCCAAAAACAAACCAAATTTGAATCAAATACAACATGCATTGATATTAATGAAAATGATTACATATTCATTTCATAATATTAAAACAACTAAGAAAATACACTGAACTTTTTAATAAAGACAAACTAAAACAACCACTAAAAATAAACACTAACATAACAAAACATTTAAAACAAAGAAAACAAAGGCAAAACCACAAACTCTAAAATAAACTCAATCAAAACACTCAGAAATTACAAAATTCAAAACAAAAATCAAAGACAAATAAACTAAGAAAACATAAATATCAATGTTAGAATAGTATTGTTACAATAAATTGGAATAGTGCCTATAGTTAATCCTAAATCAATCAACTGTTGTTTTAACTAAAGTACTTGTGCCACACAACTTCCTAATGCAATGTATTATGCTTCTGCAGTAGATAGTGCCACTGAATTTTATTTTCTACTAGACCATGAAACTAATAAATTGTCATGTTCCAGAAGTGCTTTTCCTATCCACTCTACAGCCTGTAAAGTCAGAATCTGAGTATCCAATAATTTCAAATGAAGAGCTAAACTTAGGATACTAAATCCCTAAGTTTTTAGTTCCTAGTAAATATCTTAAAATCCTTTTCACTGCTGTCAAATGTGATTCTTTTGGATCTGATTGAAATCTAGCACATAAGCAAATACTGAACATAATATCTGGTCGGCTAGCAGTCAAGTAAAGTAAAGATCCAATTATCCCTCTAAATTTCTTTTGATCAACAAATTTTCCTTTAAGGTCCTTATCCAACTGAACTGAGGAACTCATTGGTGTACTAACAGGTTTAGCATTGTCAATTTCATATTTTTTGAGGATGTTCTTAATATATTTAGTTTGACTAAGAAATGTACCTTCCTCAAGTTGCTTAATGCTAAATCCTAGAAAGTAATTTAAATCTCCCATTAGACTCATTTCAAATTCACTACTCATTATTTTAGAAAAATCATCATAAAGATTTTTATTTGAAGATCCAAAGATGATGTCATCCACATAAATTTGAACAATGAGTATATCCTTTCCAAATTTCCTTAAAAAGAGAGTTGTATCCACACTTCCTTTTTCAAAAGATATTTCAAGTAGGAAGGTGCTCAACCTCTCATACCAAGCTCTAGGTGCCTGTTTCAATCCATATAATGCCTTTTTTAACTTGAAAACATGATTTGAGTATTTAGAATTTTCAAACCCTAGAGGTTGTTCTACAAAAACATCTTCCTCAATTACCCCATTTAAAAAGACTCTCTTGACATCCATTTGAAATAATTTAAAACCTTTAAAACAGGCAAAGACTAGTAAAACCCTAATTGCTTCAAGTCTAGCTACAGGGGAAAAAGTCTCCTCAAAATCAATTCCTTCAATTTGATTATACCCCTTAGCAACTAATATAGCCTTATTTCTAATTACTACTCCTGAGTCATTCATTTTCTTTTTGAACACCCACTTGGTTCCAACAACACTTTGATCTTTTGGCCTTGTAATTAATTCCCAAACTTTATTTCTTACAAATTGATTTAACTCTTCTTGCATGGCCAATATCCAAAATTCATCAGAAAGTGCTTGATCAATATTAGTGGGTTCTATTGTTGAAATAAAGGCTGAATGATTGACTTCCTTGTTTAATCCACGCCTAGTTCTAACACCCTCACTAGGTTCACCTATAATCAATTCTCTTGGATGGTTTTTAGAAAATCTCAAATCTCTAGGCAAAGGGTTTTCTCTTTCCAAATTCTCTTTCACATTTTCTTCCATATTTAATCTATCAATCTTTTGGGAGTTTTCTTTAATCTCTTCTTCAACAACATTTGGCTCTTCCAAATTTTCACATTCATCAAATACAACATGTGTGGTTTCTTCAATGACTAAAGTTCTTTTGTTGAATACCCTATAAGATTTTCCAACACTTGAATATCCAACAAAAATTCTTTCATCTGATTTTGGATCAAATTTTCCTAAGGCAGATTTTCCATTATTATGTATGAACACCTTGCAACCAAATACATGCAAATGAGACAAATTAGGTGTTCTACCTTTTAGGAACTTATAGGGTGTTTTATTCAAATTTGATCTCACATTCACCCTATTCAGAACATAACATGCAGTACTAACCGCCTCTGCCAAAAAATATCTAGGAAGTGAGTATTTTTCTAACATTGCTCGGGCGGCTTCTATTAATGTTCTATTTTTTTCTTTCAATTACCCCGTTTTGTTGAGGGGTTCTAGGTGCAGAAAAATTGTGATCAATCCCTTTTTCTTTACAGAAATTTTAAAATCTTTCATTTTCAAATTCTTCTCCATGGTCACTTTGTATAGAAATTATTTCACTCCCTAGTTTCCTTTGAATCCAAGTAGAAAAATTTCTGAATTCCTCAAACGATTCACTCTTATGAAAAAGAAATCTAACCCAAGTGAATCTTGAGAAATCATCCACTATAATAAGTTCGTATACCTTTCCTCCTAGACTTACAGTTCCTACAGGTCCAAAAAGATCCATGTGTAGAATTTCTAAAGGTTTACTGGTCCAAAGATCTTTATTGGACTTAAAAGAGGACTTCACTTGTTTTCCTAATTGACATGCATCATAAAGGTGATCCTTAATAAAGTCTAGTTTTGGTATACCTCTCACTAAGTTCTTTTGGGTAATTCTTCTAAGATTTTTTATACTAGAATGAAAAAGTCTCCTATGCCAAAGCCATGATTCATCAGAAATAGTTTTCAAACAAAAAGCAGTAGGAGACTGAATACAATTTAAATCTAGCATGTAAATAATGTTTATCCTTTTTCCATTTAAAACATTTTTCCCATTTAGGCTTATTATGCAGCTAGTAGGTAAAAATTTTATATTATAGCCCTTATCACATAGCTGACTTATGCTTAATAAATTATATTTTTAAGCCTTCAACTAATAACACATTGTCTATGAAAAAGTTTTTCAAATTTCTAATCTTACCTGATCCAATCACTTTCTTTGTAGTATTATCTCCAAGTGTAACCTTGCCTCTACTCCTGGCTTCCAGCATTATGAATTGAGTAGTATCTCCAGTCATATGCTTTGAACATCCGCTGTCCAGGTACCATATACTCTCACAAGGTCTTGTGTGAGAGCACTCCTGCAAAATTCTTAAATGTTAGACCTGAGAACCCAAACAAGTTTGGGTTCACCTTTATGAAATTTATAATCTGATGCATGTATGATATGTCTAGGTTTATGCATCTTAGTTCTCCACACCAAATTAGTTTTCATCTTTAAAGTGCAGGTGTGAGATATATGTCCCAAAAATCCACAATTATTATATTTAACATTAGGAAAAATATTCCTATGTTTTCTTCCATATGATTGTCTTCTAAGGGATTTCATGAATTTATGATAATATTTAGGATTTGTAAAATCTTCAAGTTTAGGGGGGTTCCTATTATACTCGAGAGCTCTTATTGTGAGTTTGTAAAATGAATTCATATCTTCTAAGATTCGATTGGTATAATTGATTCTATATGTCTTGCTCTTAGATTCATCCTTAAAATTCTTAAATTCTTTTTCAAGTTCAGCATAGGATGATTTTAAATTCTCAAAATTCTTATTCAAGTCATCATATTTATCAAGAAGTTTCATTTGGTTGTTAACTATTAATGCATGATCTTTCCTAAGGATTTCATGTTCATTTTTAAGCTCTTCCAATTCAGAACTTACACTAGCATGCATCTTTTTCATTTTCCTATATGCATCATGCATGTGTTCAGAAACTTCAAATAATTCATCATAAGTTAAGTCACATACCTCTTCTTGATCTGATTGATCAACATTATCTGCCATCAAGCAAAGGTTGATGACTTCTTCTTCTTTTTCAGTCTCAGAAGAATCTGAAGCTGAGTCCGCCCAGAAAGCTCTTTGAAACTTCTTCTTGCCCTTCTTTACCATTGGTTTTTCCTCTACCTTCTCCTTGCTAGGAGTGACTTTGAGTTTTGGGCAATCAGTCTTGATATGACCTGGTTTCCTGCATTCATAACAAATCACTTCATTAGAAACCTTTCAATTTCTGTTATACTTACCTCTATTCCATTGCTAGCGTCTCTTCTACTTCCTCTTTAAAAAGCTTCTGAATTGTCTAGTCATCAATACAATATCGTCTTCATCCTCAGGTTGTGAGTGTTCACTCTCTGACTCTTCCACCTTTAGTGCAATATTCTTATCCTTTCGTGGTTCACCTGCATCAATCTTTCTTTGACTTACTCCTTGCTCATAAGAAATGAGTGAACCAAGAAGATTGTCAATAGAATAAATGTTTAGATCTTTAGACTCTGTAATTGCAGTAATTTTAGCATCATAAGCAGTAGGTAAACAATGAAGAATCTTATTCACCATTTCAACATTAGTTAATTCCCTACCAAGTGCATGCAGAGAAGTGACAATTTGTATGAATCTTGTGTACATGTTTGAAATAGATTCATTTAGTTTCATGCGAAATAATTCATAGTCATGTAACAAGATATTGAGTCTTGATTGCTTAACCTCATTTGTCCCTTCATAAGTTATACAAAGTCTATCCCATATGTCCTTTCTGCTTTTGCAAGTAGAAACCAGAATGTAGTCTTCAGATTTTAAAGCACAAAAGAAACTATTTAAATATTTGGCATTTAATTGTGCTAAGTCACGTTCTTCTATAGTCCAATCTGCATAAGGTATTTCTACCCTAACTCCATCAACTAATCTAGTTGGTTTTGTGTAACCTTCATGGACTAGCATCCACATGCGATAATCAAGTGACTGTAAGAAAGTAGACATGCGTGTTTTCCAAAAATCAAAAGGAATATTTTCAAACAGTGGAGGTCTAGTGATAGAGTAACCCTTAGGTGTGTTTCGGTTTCCAAATGTTGCCATCTACGTTAATCAAAAAGTAGTTCAAACTTATGATTTTGAAACGACGCTCTGATACCACTTGTTGAGTCTAGTAATTAGGTTGTTAAGCCTAAGTTAATGTCCCAAAGGCTACCAAGAGGGGGTGAATTGGTAGTTTAAAAAATTTTAAACCCTCTTTTAAAATTATGTTGAACCGAAATAAAAATTGTTTCTTTTAAGTTTTGTAGAAAAAGTTTTTCAACCATAGAGTTTTTAAGACTTAAAAAATAAAATACGGAAACGTAAAAACTGTAAAATAAATGACACCAGATTTATAGTGGTTCGGTCTATAACCAGACCTACATCCACTCCCCGAAGGCACCCTCCGAGTATTGCACTAATACCACAAAGTGACTCTCCTTTTGCACCCACAGTAGGGCGGAGAAGCCTTTACAACACACTCTTTTCACCACTACCTGGTGCGGCAGAGAACCATCGTCCTTTTACACAATTCCCAGTGTTGGCAGAGAACTGTCCGTCCTTTCACACTCTCCTAGTGTGGGCATAGAACCCTTCCGTCCTTTCACACTCTCCTAGTGTGGGCAGAGAACTCTACCGTCCTTTCACACTCTCCTAGTGTGGGCACAGAACCCTACAGCTGTTCACACTCTCCAAGTGTAAGAAGCAATCCTTTCGGCTATTCACACTCTCCAAGTGTCGGCAGCGAACCGGATCTCCTTGACAGATCTTCTCACAAGAAAGCTAGAAGGAAGAAAGAAAAGAGTGAAGTAATCCCAATTCACAAGTAGAGATTCTTACCTTTGAACTCCAAGTGAAGCCTTCACGCTCTAGTGGTAGGAATCCTCCTTTGAATGCACTCTCACACTCTCTCCTTAACTATTCTTTCAAGAGGCACGAAGATCAAATAAAAAAGAGATATTGGGTGGCAGTCTAATTTGGACTATTTATTCAAAAAACAAGAAAAACCGTCCAAAAACTACAAGTTTTCAATTATGTACGCAGTTGATCGTCCCGTACGATCGTGGATTATCCTGGACGATTTTACTTAAACGCTTTGAAACGACCCTATTTGTATATGTGTACGAAATATCTTCGTACACACTAATCATCCCGTACGAACTAAGTTCGTCTGGTACGAACGATTATTACTAGGTCGGTCTAGAAAACTGTTGAAAACCGTTCTAAGTTGGTTAATCGTCTGGACAAAAATTGGTTCGTCCGGACGAAATTTTTACAGAGAGCAGATCGTTTTCTAACGATAATTAATTTCGTCTGGACGAAAATTTTATAGAAACCAGATCGTCCTGGACGATAATTAAGTTCGTATGGATGAAAATTTTACAGAGAACAACTCGTTTTCTGACGATAATTAATTTCGTCTAGACGAAAATTTTACAGAGACCAGATCATCCTGAACGATAATTAAGTTCGTCTGGACGAAAATTTTACAGATAGCAACTCATTTTTTGACGATAATTAATTTTGTCTGGACGAAAATTTTACAGATACCAGATCATCCTGGACGATAATTAATTTCATCTCGGAGAATAGGACTTAGAAAAATTTTTCAAGCCAGTTCCTATTTGTTCTATGTGCTCAATAGGAGATAACTGTCTGATCGTCCCGTACGATCTGATATCGTCCCGTACGATCAGTATAACTTAAATATGATCTCCTTATATGTGTGTGTATGTTTTTATTCACTCAATTATAATCACTCCCTTTCAAATTTAATTCAAAGAAAAATACAAGCTTCAAATTCACAAAGTATCTCATGTTGAATTTGATTTGAAGTTTTCGTAGTCTGGAGTCTCATTTTCCTTAAATGTTAGTACACACAAGAGCAAATACAAATCTTCTAAAATTGTTAATAGATAACTACACATTTGAACAATAATGTTTGGAATCATCAAAACTATACAAGTTGCAAAAATGTAAAGCATGCAAATAACAATTATTTTAACATAAACTCCTCACAAAATGAGGGTAAAATCTCTAAGTAGTTTCTTATTTACAAACACATCCGCCTTTCAAAAATTTACCCCATAACTTAATTCTGTTAAAACTCCCCTGAGGAAAAGCAACAATGGGGGAGGCTGGGGCCAAATTTTTGGAGCCCACAGGCACACTTTATTTTATATGCTTCAAGTAGAGCTACATCCACCAAAGTTAGTGTCAATGATGTACATTTACCATATGTTTGGTGGTGTGCATACATGTTATTGGTACACTATGTGATAAAGTTGGTGTGATGATTATTAGAGGACTTTAGTTAGATGATGGTGGTCGAAGACACTACAGGAAAGTTAGCTTTTGTGATGGACAAATCCACTACAAAAAAAAGGAAAATTCATCATAAAATATTATTTGCTGTGGAATATAATGTGACGCAAAAATTGGCATCATAAAATTATTTGCGGCTTGAAAAATTTGCCGCAAATATTTCTGACAAATTTGTGGTGGAATTTTAGCAAAAAAAAAAAAAAAAAAATTCTACCAAGTCCTCGCTTGACAGGATTGCCCACTACTAGCGCAATCTCTCGTTTGCCCGACTTGCCTGGGATTTGAACCCTGCTCCACTTGTCAAAAACCATCAACCTTCTCCACTTGGACACAAAGACAAACAATTTAAAAAGTTTTTGTTTTTATATTATAACTCAGTTTGTGGTGGATTTATGGAGGTAATTTTCACCGTGAACTTGTGGCAAAATTTCTATCATTATCAATTGGCCACAAAAAACATAAAAATTTCTATGAAAAAATCCATAACAAATCTGTTGACATTTCCGATGGACATTATTCTGCAGCAAAAAGCTGGCTTTCATGTAGTGAGAACTATTGTCAGGCAACGATGGATGAATGACAGTTGTCAAGGGATGGTGGATAGAGGTCTGTAGTTTAGTGAGATTGGTCGGAGATTTATAGTTAAGCAATGATGATTGGAGGACCATAATTTGGTGATTGTTATCAAAGGACCATAGTCGGCCGAAGCAGGCTTGAATTAATTGTTGGTGGTTGGGTGACTGTAGTTAGGTGGCTAGCACTGGTGGACTGCGAATCAGATGGTTGTGGTGGCCAGTAGTGACTGGTAGTGATGACGACCATTGTTGGCTAGCAGAGGTGGTGGTCGACAGCGGGTTGTGGTGGTTGATGGTGATGGTGGTGGCCGGTAGGTAGCAGCGGTGGTTGTCAAAGGCGAGTGGAGGCACTTGCTGGTAGTGGCTGGCTGCAGTTGATGGCCATCAAGTGAGCTTGCTTATGGTGTAAATTGTTTTCGCTTAAAACTGAATGAGTTTGATTTACCTATAAAATGAACAAGAATATTTTGCACTACATTTATTTTACTTTACATTCCTTTTTTATTCAACCAAATACTAAATTTATCGAAATCCCTACATTTGGATATTACATTACACTCAGTTGAAATCCAACCAAATTGCCCCTAAATGCCTGTTGGCTAAAAAAGAAATGCTGTGTGGAAGGAATACACTGTATTTAAAATGCTATCAAGTTTTTAGATGAGTGTAAAATAAAATATCATTATTACAATTTTTTTAAAGAATAATATATTATATAATGTATATGTTTTAATATTATTGAAATAACTAAAATTATAATAGCAAAAGTAACTTTTTAAGTGTAAGATATCTAATTATATACCAATTCTACGATTTGTATGTATGTAAACTCCTAACAGATTTAGTGTGATGAAGTAAGATGGACATAACATCAATGATTATTTATGCTTCGTTTTGAGATATTTTCTTACTGCTTTGCTTTTAAGGCGGCAATCACATTTTTTGTTTGTCTACCACTTTTTGCCGTCTTAAAAAAAAATATGTTACTAAAAAGCTGTTTTCTATATCTGTTTTAAAAAATCACTTTCTCTTTTAACAATTTTACAAAACTATCACTTAAAAAAAAAAATTACAAAACTATTACAAAGCTGTCCCCGACTAAATATTAGTTTTCAATAACAGGTGCAAAAAACTATCGGCAAAGTTACCAAGAAATTTATTGGCATTTGTTTTCGGTTATAAATTAGTAATTTAAATTTGAAAAAAAATTAATGATTTAAACTTGATGTTTCCATCTTTCTGCTATTAATGATTTAATTGTTTAGTTTCACAAAAACGGCAGCCTTATTATAATAGGCAAAACAGTAGATGCCATTCAACTAATAATAAATATTTCACGTCCAGCCGGAACTCAGCCACTTGTTTTAGAACTTTTATTTGGTCCGGTGAACTTACATTCCTCTACGTTCGGCCATCAATATATTAGTGCCACGTAGCAGGAAGAAAAGACGCCGACCCGATCCGCTGTTTTTTGGGTTCTCGCACGTGCATTTTTTTAAATCCTTGACGAGCCGAACAACATCCCATCACCTTTTGGATATATTTCAAATACCTTGCAATACCGAGCAGATACGGAGTTGTACCTAGTTTTTTCTAGCAATACCGAGCAAATACCTAGCAATACCGAGCAAATCCCTAGCAATGCCAAGCAAATCCTGAGCAAATACTGAGTTGTTCCGAGTTTTTTCTAGCAATACCGAGCAAATCCCTAGCAATACCGAGCAAATCCTGAGCAAATACTGAGTTGTACCGAGTTGTACTGAGTTTTTTTTAGCAATACCGAGCAAATACCCAGCAATACCGAGCAAATCTCTAGCAATACCGAGCAAAATCCTGAGCAAATACTGAGTTGTACCGAGTTGTAAAAAACTCGGTACAACTCGGTATTTGCATGGTATTGGTCTTTACAGAGCGGTATTTCTCATTTTTGCAAAGCAATACCTAACAAATACCGAGCAATACCGAGAAAATCGCGAACATAGCATTTCTGGGTTCCGCTCCGGGTCAAGTCGTCGGGCCGCGCGGTTTAGAGTAAGAGCACGTGGTGACATGTATTTGGCGGCCGAACGTAGCTCTACGTCAGGTTAGAGGACGTAATAATTGTTCCTTGTTTTATAGCCTTTCATTAGATTTGCCATTGTAAGGCTTCTTATTTTATATAAAGGTGGCAAGAAGGGGATAATGTGAGAGAAATAGCTCAGATATTCATGGAGGGAGAAAAGGAAGGGAATGATGAAGGAGATAAAGATATCAATAATGTTGGTGGGACATTTGAAAATTTTGAACTAAAAAGCTGATTTATATAACAGTAAAAGAATTGTCCCAAAGAAAATTTAAGATAATTTTAAAAATAATTTAAGTCTTATTTGTGATGAATTTTTTACTGCTTTCTAAAACAACTTAATTTTTGGAAGACAAAAATTTAAAACTATAAATTTTTATAATAAAAATTTAGTTTAGAGAGCATTAAGAAAGCGACTCCAAACGAAGTGTTAGTAAAACGTTTATTTTAACACTACCTAATAGTCTTGCATTTTACCTTTTTTTTTTTTTTTTTTTTAAATAACAGGTTATGAAGGCTTTGGAAACATCTCAAACATCTGAGAAATCAGAACCCAACAATTGGATAGCAAATATGCCTTCATCTAGGAATTCCTTTTCCATTGATATGAAAAACTTATTGTTTTTTTCCTCTCCCCAACCCTTCTTTCTCTTTCTATCTCCATTATATTCTCTCTCTCTCTCTCTCTCTCTAAATATATAATATATAGAAAACCTTGAAAGATTGGCATATATTGTGTTTGACATACCTGTTGACATCATTATTAAATAAATGAAATTATCTCTTGTGGAAGTGTCATATTTTTGTCTTTTGGGAAAAAATTGGGGCTTTGCATAGAAAAAAATAATAGTAACATCAATGAAACTGATTACATGTGTAAGAGAAAAGAGAAACAACAAACTAAAGAAATACAAAGCAAATGTCAAAAACGAAGTGCATGTCATATTTTCAATTTAATTTACGCGCTTAGTTGTGAAGTACTGGGTTTGTCTTCTAAAATTTGATATGCTTATAGAATTTTTTTTTGATGGGCATGGAATTTGATGAATTATTGTATTTAAAAAAAAATTAAATTAAATTTAGAATCATTAAAAATCAAATATTTATTAAATTACATTCAAATTTAATATATGGACAAGATGAATCTAACAAAATCAAACATGATCTGATCTGATCTGAGTTCAAATGAGCCCTAAATTAAGCACATAAAGATGATATGATCTGAGTTCAAATGAGCCCAAATTATGTGTAAAACCCTTCAAAAAGCTGTTTTTTTGAGTGCTGTTAGTCCCGTACGAACTGCTTAGTCCCGAACGAACTGAAGAAAATTGTGAAGAAATCTGTCATTTTCGCCTGTATGAACCTGGAAGGGTTGGGACGAACCGTCGGGACGAACTGAACCCGAGAGCATCGTCCAGGGACGAAATAAATTCGAATTAATTTCGTCTGTACGATCCGTGTCCAGAGGAGTTCGTCCCGGGACGAATTTGGATCGTCCGAGACGATCAGTGTTGATAAATATCCGATAGAGATATTTTGGATTTATTTGAAGAGAGAGAAAGTGAAGGCTGGAGAGAGAAAGTGAAGGAAAGAAAGGAAAAAAGGTTGGTTTTGGAGCCCGCGGAGCGCTTTTCGTCCGACGACGCATTTGGAAGACTTGTCTGTCTCGTAGTAAGGACTCCGAATCCTATTTCTGTTTTCAAAGATTTTATGTTTTGGTATTTTTCTGCTTAGTTTTGTGTTTCCGTTACCGAATTTCTTGCATATCTTTGAAATGACAAAAGTTTTACCACACAACTTTTGATATGTTTATGATATGATATGTCTGAACGTTTTGAATATTTTCTGTAAAATTTCTACCGGTTATTTTGAGTTCTGTGCGATTTTTATCGAATAGAAAATTATCGGGATGTTGAAATATGTTACTTCAGTACGATAAAAGTCTTACAATGTTGTTGTGGATATTCTGTGATAATTTGGTAAATTTCTGAATTTGTGATTTCTGTGTAAATTCCGTATACTACCGTCATGCCGTTGACGAGTTTTCTGACGAACTTTGATTTTTTGATTTGAATGTTTTGATGTGTGCATGTTATCAGAAGGGAGTTATAGGGGCCAGAATCCTATGTGATCCCATTGTCTGGGTCCGGGAATTCTGAAATAAGCTCTGAAATTTGAAATTCTGTATATTTATTATGTTCTGATGCTCTAAGCACAAAAGGGAGCCATAAGGGGAAGTTCTGGTACTATAAGCACAAGGGAGATATAAGGGAAAGTTATGGTGCTATAAGCACAAGGGAGATATAAGGGGAAGTTCTGGTGCTATAAGCACAAGGGAGCCATAAGGGGAAGTTCTTGTGCTATAAGCACAAGGGAGATATAAGGGAAAGTTCTGGTGTTATAATCACAAAAGGGAGCCATAAGGGGAAGTTCTGGTGCTATGAGCACAAGGGAGATATAGGGGAAGTTCTGGTGCTATAAGCACAAGGGAGATATAAGGGGAAGTTCTGAAATCTGAAAGGAAGCTCAATTCCGAATTATATATATATATATATATGTTCTGTTCTGGTGTCACAAGCACAAAGGGAGACATAAGGGGCCAGAATCTGTAAGGGTCTGGGAATCTGGAATCTGAAATCTGATATGTGATATGTGATCTGAAATCTGATGTTTGATATCTGATAATTTGTTCTGTGACATATCTGATATGTTTTATGAATTATCTGATTTGAATTATCTGAGATGAATGTGATTTTATCTGATTTGAAATATGTTCTGTACGATTCTATTGTTTTGTACGATTTTGTTCGTTCTGTACGATTTCTGTTTACTCCGTACGATTCTGTTTGTGCTGTGAAATCTGACTTGTGAATTATATTTTTCTGTATCAGTGATTTGATTTCTGTTTGATCAAGTATTTGTATTCTAATGACTATATGATTCTCTGATTTCTATACGGCAATTTGAATAACTGATTCTGGTGAATTATCTGATATGTTTTGGTGAATTATCTAATATATGATTTTTGATTTATGTACGATTCAGTTTATTCTATATGATTCTGTTGATTCTGTACGATTCAGTTTATTATGTATGATTCTATTGGTTATGTACGATTTCATTGGTCCTGTGAAATCTGACTTGAATATTCTGCTATTCGAAATAAATTCAGTTCTTCTGTATCAGCTGTTTAATTCTAATCAAGTATCTGAATATCGTATTTCATTTGATTATATACGATTTCTGTGATTATCTGAATACTGTACGGATTTATAAGTTTCCTGTCATTGCACAATTTCATTGATATTTCATACTGTACCTATCACTGAACATAGATACCGATATGGATATTGATACTGCATCGATTCGTTGATACTACCGATACCGATACTACTGATTCACCGATACTGATAATTGTACTGATCCTTGATTCTATCATTGATAATTTCGAATTCTATTATTTATGCAGTGATTTCTATTTCTGTACTGATTTCTCTGTTTCTGTACTGATTGTTGTATCTGCATTGATTTAAAGATCATGTGCAGGTGGTTGATAATAATTTGACTATTTGACATGTATATTAATTTCGTGCCGTACTTTGATTTCAGTTTTTGGGCTTTGGTGACCTGCTGGGCTATTTAAGCTCATTATATGTGGTTAACAATTTCAGGTACATAGCCTCCCGCATGAAGCTTCTTTTAGACGCTAGTATAGGTTTTCGTAGTTTATGTTCTGGCTTTGTTTTGTAGCCCGAGCGGCTATTGTACATGTTCTTTTGGATGTACATGTTATTTTGGACGCTCCTTTTGACTGTATATATGAAATGCCGAAATGTGAATTATAGTATTTGATGTATTTATTTTCTGTAATGCAATTATCATTTCTGGATGTCTGTATTGGTCTAAGCGAGAAAAAAAAAGGAGGAAAAAAAGGTAAGAATGTCAGACGAATCCTTTCACTATTGATGTCTGGGACGTTACATTATGTGTATGATGTATGTTTGAAAACTTCAGTATTTTAATTAAAGGATCAAAATAGTCTATAAATTTCATATGTTTATAATTATATTGAGTGGCTTGATAAGGAAAATTCCAAGAGCCCAATATCATATAACTTTGTTCTCATTAATGAAATTAAATGACGAATGATCTATGATCAAAGGACTCAATATGAGTCGATCATCATTATCTGAATAATACCGTTTGATAGCATACTCCATACATGATCAGTACCGCTAATATATGACTAACATTATTTAATAATAGTTTTATGAATGGTATCATCTAACAACCTGTATGATCCCTTAACTCTCCAAGAATCTATACTACAACTACATGAGAACAACCAAATCGTCATAATATTATAAAATCATATTATCATAGTGAATAAGAGCAGACTTCTATAACATTAAGTATATACTAGATTACTTTAACCGAGCTAGGTTATTGTCTTCTCCCTTTTCAAACTTTTCATATAAAATTTCTCTTTTATTTTTGTTTGTATTAGATCTTTGTATAAAACTTGGATGAAATACTCTCTCTATAAATTTAACGGTAGAAAGCTTCTTTTTGCAGCAAGAGTAGCTAAATCATTAATTATTTTCATAATAAGTTCATAACTAACTTTATAAAACTTTGCATCTATCCAAAACAGACCTTTAGTATAGATTAAATTTATTAGTTTGCAGATTTTTGTTAGACAATATTGCTTTTCTATCCAACAGAAAAGACAACTTAATATTTAGCTTGGAGGTGATTCAGTAATACTAATTTCAATTACAATATTGAATTTACTTATTTATTTATTTTTAATAAGGAGAAGCCCCATTTAGACATCAATTTGGCATTTTTTTACTAATACAAGTCATAATGATGGAGACATTTTCTTAGTGTGATGAAGTTAGACGGACATAAACGTCAATGATTATTTAGATTTCGTTTGGAATATTTCCTTACTACTTTGCTTTTTAGGCGTAAATCACAATTTTTATCTGCCAACTACTTTTTGCTGTCTTAAAAGCTGTTTTTTATAACTTAAAAAAAAAATAAAAACTTTCTCCATTATAATTTTAGGAAACTATAACAAAGCTGTCTCCGACCAAATATTAGTTTTCAATAACAGGCCGTGCACAAAACTCTGTCGGGAAAGTTATCAGGAAATTGCTAATTTAAATTTGAAAAAATTAATTATTTAAACTTGATGTTCCCATCTTTCTGCAGTTAATGATTTAAATATTGAATTTTATAAAACGGCAGCCTACAAACTAATATAATTAATAGGAAAAACAGTAGATACCATTCAACTAATGATAAAAATTTCACGTCCATTGTCTTATAGCCTGTCATTAGATTTGCCACTGTAAAGTTTCGTAGTTTATATAAAGGTGGCAATGCGGGGATAATGTGAGAGAGGGAGAAGAAACGGATAGAGAAATAGCTCAGATATCCATGGAGAAAAAGAAGGGAATGATGAAGGAGATAAAGAAGCAGATGTGCCTTGCAATGCCACTTACAGTTGCGAATTTCCTTATGTTTGCCCTCCAATTCGTATCAATAATGTTGGTTGGCCATATAAGTCATGAAAAGCTCGCCGGAGCCTCCATAGCAATTTCCTTCGTGAATTCACTTGGCTTCTCAGTGCTCGTATGTGCTTCTCCTTTATTTATTTTCCTTCTTTGAGCTAGTGATGTAAGATCATTTATGTTTCTTCTTTCTCCTGTCCAATGATTAAGTAGATGGGAGCAAGTTCTGCACTAGATACCTTATGTGGACAATCTTTTGGAGCAAAAAATTACAAGACGGTAGGTTTATATCTACAAAGAGCAATGGTCATTTGTGTCCTTATCAGCATTCCACTTGCCTTTGGCACGGCTTTCTCTGGCAGAATTCTTATCTTGCTCCGCCAAGTTCCGGAGATATCAATGGCAGCAGAATCTTATGCTCGGTTGATGATTCCATCACTATTCGCATTTGGCCTTATACAGTGCATCCTCAAGTTCTTACAAGCTCAAAAAATGGTGCTGCCTATAATGTTTAGCAGTGGAATCACAGCTATTTTTCACGTCATCAATTGTTGGTTCTTTACCAATAAAACTGGACTTGGTTATCGAGGAGCTGCGCTTTCTGTTTCAATCTCTTATTGGTTCAATTTGCTGCTATTAGTACTATATGTCTTTCTATCTCCCTCTTGCAAGTCAACATGGACTGGATTCTCTAGAGAAGCTTTTCATGGCTTATGGGACTTTCTTAAACTCGGCATTCCTTCTACTTTGATGGTTTGGTAAGTATCTGATGCACCATGTCTTTGAATATTATTGGTGCTCAATCCTTATACAAGCTTCTTACATGAGATATCTTTTTAGCTTTCAAAACTGGCAATTTGAATTGTTGCTGCTTCTTTCTGGGCTTCTTAAGAATCCGGAGCTCCAAACATCATTAATGTCAATAAGGTATTTTTTTTTCTTCTTAAATTTTATTGCGATTTAAGTTAATTTTGATTTATATATGGTTAATTTATTCAATTTTCACAGTCAAAACATTTCTTCACTGGTGTATGCGGTCCCCTTGGGGCTTAGTGGTGCAGTCAGGTTAGATGACATGATTTCTCTTCTTTTAAATACTAAACAACATCTGAAAGCTCATACTAAGTCAAGTTTTCTTCATTTTTTTCAGTACCAGAATATCAAATGAATTGGGGGCACAAAATCCAGGGGCTGCTGTACTGGCTATCTTTACTGCGACAGTAGCCATAGTTATTGAAGGTTTGGCAGTGGGCTTTGGGATGATTGGTGGACGGAACTTATGGGGACATCTTTATACCAAAGAGAGGGAAGTTGTGAATGCTGTGGCCGTAATGATTCCATGGATAGCTCTATCTCATTGCATTGATGGTTTCCAATGTGTGCTTTTAGGTATTTAAGCACTCTGCGCTAAGACTAACTAGCAAGGACTAATTCCTCTTGTTATTTGTCTAATAAATTCGTTATGAATTCAGGCACAATTAGAGGAAGTGGTAGGCAAAAGATGGGAGTTTTTGTTTGTCTCGGTTCTTACTACCTCGTTGGAATTCCAGCATCTATACTTCTTGGTTTTGTTTTCCATATGGATGTAAAGGGTCTTTGGATTGGAAACATTTGTGCGATTTTTGTTCAAGACGTGGTGCTGCTAATCATGACAGTCCTTACAAACTGGGAGAAACAAGTAAGCTTTCTGAAGGCTTCATTTGGGACAACTTTCTTACTACTTTATGAAGAAGATTCTTAATATAATTTTTTTCTTAATTTGAAAAATGATTTTAGGCTTTGTTTGGGATGATTTTTTTACTACTTTCTAAAGCAAATTTTTAGAAGAAAAAATTTTTGAACTATAAATTTTTGTAATAAAAAATTGTTTTAGAAAACATCAAGAAAGCCGCCCCAAACGATGTTAATTATTTGTAAAGCGCTTATCCTAACGCAACCTATTAATTATGTTTACTTATATTCTAAGAAGAATTCTTACCTTTTACCCTTTTTTTAATAACAGGTTATGAAGGCTTTGGAAAGAGCTCAAACATCTGAGAAATCAGAGCCCAACTATTGGATAGAAAATATTCCATCATCCAGGCAATCCTTTTCCATTGTAATTGATCCGACAGAATTAAGTTATTTCTAAACATTGATGCATCATTTAGGAGAAATTTTCTTTGAGGGAAATGAACAAACTTATCCTTTGCTGAAGTTTTCATGAATCTTCACCTTTGAGTTATGTAATTCTTTTGCATCCTATTACAATTAAGTTCAAGTTGCATACAACTAATCCTTATGATGGGATCTCATATCCTTATGAGCATATCATCCACTACAGTAGAATCATGCATATTCAATATCTTTCTAATGGAAATCTCTAACAATTTTTTTTGCAACTCTTATGGGTCAAGCTCTCACCTAGCTCTTCTCTCTATAATCAAACTAGTCATACTTTAGCTGATATAGGCTTTTTATGAAATAATTTATAACCAATCAAATATCATTGAAGACTAGTCCAATTTTTCTATGGTTCACCAGAACGAGGAAGAGACTTTTAAAGAGTATTTTTAAAGGTTCTCTTTTGAAGCACGTTAAAGTTTGAATGTGGATCTAGATTTACTACGAGGGTTATTTCTTAAATTTCTTACCTTAGATTTTCTACTTTTGATTGATGCGTGAGACTTTTTGCTCTTATATTGGTCTTATTCATGAGTTGAAACACAAATAATTACTAATGAGGTGAATAATTCCAATCAAAAGTAATTTGAGTAATTTCAAGCAAATGTAAGAATTTACTCTAGGAAATTAATTAACCTCACCATCCAAAAAAGCAAGAGTTAAGAGACTGAATACATCATTCTCATTAAAAACATTTATGGTTAAAATTCTAATAGATATTTAAAATTTTGAACACCACAAGTGGTCAAAACATCTAAATGTCTAAGTGGTTGAGATCAGTCTTAATATCATAACTTACACCATTTAAGATGCCATTCAATAAAAGATATTTTCAATTACATTAAGAGATTAAACATATTATAAAAAAGGATACCTAGGTTATTATTTACAAGAATAACATGTTGATCATTAGCCTTAAAATAGAGGAGATAAGAAGAGTCATGATGAAAAAAATTAATTAAATTATTGAATGTAAGTGTCATCACAACCAATTTTCCCTTATATATATATGAATATTCCATCACTGAAGTAAACTAAAGAAGTTGAGCTACTCGTCTCATTAGAATTTCTATAATAACTTATATCTTCTCAAAATGTGATAGAGATTTATCTTTTAATTGAGTTTTTATCTAATTTTTGAATAAATTATCATTTTATAATTAATATTACATTCCAACAAAACCCTTAGAAGGCATGCCCATGAGATAGCTTCGATCAAAAGCTACTAGATGATATGTTTCTTATTAGAAACACCACATAAAGACAAGTGATTGTCAATGGTTTCCACTCAAAAATGTCTAAAAGGAATAACCATGAGGTAACTTTTTTGAGAAACTAGTGGATAGGGTTCTCACTAGAAATACTCCATCTAAAAATTTTTTAGGACATAAGCCTTTATAGGTATAAGTACATTAAAAATCTTATAAGGTAGAAGCTATAAAAAGTACAAGTTTTCCTAATCTTCAAAAATCTCAGAAGGCTAAAAGCCTTAATGGGTAGATATTTTTTAGCTTCTAAAAAAATCATATAAGACTAAAGCCATAAAAGGTACATGTTCTCTAAAATCCTCATAAGGCTATAATCCTTTGAAAGCATAGGTTCTCTAAAACTTTCATATGTTTAAAAACCTTATAAAGCATAAGTCCTTAAAAAATTTTAGAAGGAAAAAAGCCTCAAAATATTTAGGTTCTTCTAAGATCTCTAAAGGTCAAATCCATAAAAGATAGAGATAATTAAAAAAATATCAAAATATTTAAGCTTGAAAATATATAAATTTTGGTAAAAATCTTAGAAGGCTATAAAATTTAAACGGATAATGTTTCTTTGATTTTTTTTTAAAAAAATCATAGAATGAATATGCCTCTGAAGGTATGGAGCCTTCAAAAATCATAAAAGGCTAAAAGCCTCACCCACTAAGGCACAATATATAAATAAATAATAATACAAAGGGGGCCTAAGTATCTTATATTATTTGACACTCATTTTACAATCTTCATGTTTGAGAAAATAATGAGTAAAGTTTCGTTTGGGACAAAATTCTAATTTCTTGTTAAAGTTGCTTTCTAGTACAAAAATTTTTTGAACTAGAATCTTATATATTAAAAAACTTTAAAAACTTGTATGAAAGTTGTCTCAAACAAAGCATAAGTGCCATATGACATTACTCCTTATGAAGTTAAAAATGTCACCTTAAATGCACTGATGGAAACACACTTTGTCTTCACCTAGAAATAACACCAAATTGATTTTTTTTATATATAAAATTGGTTAAGCCAATGAAATACAAGATAAAAAGATCAAAATATTTCAAAAGTGCACTAATATTTTGGTAGATGTCAGGTGAAAATTAGATTAATGTTTTGTACAAAAATTCTTATGAAAATATTTATTTTAGTTGTTATTGAGCAGGAAAATCTTTGAAAAAAGTAACACAAATTAAAATTTGCATAAGCATCGCAGTGACCCCAACATTGTGGTAGTGTTTGTTAGGATTTAATGGAGACGAAAAAAAATCAATTCGATCGTCTCCGAATGACATGCTAAATCATCGAGAAAAATTTTCGGAAGTGTACCTGAATCCATTGAAAAGCAGAATTAAGGTCTTTCGATCTTCCACGTTTTGAGCGGTGTTCTCCAAAAAAGCGAGAGACCCCTTCTTTTCACTCAAGATGAGAAATGAGGGAAATGAGAACTTAACCGCTTAAACTGGGGACCATGACCCTTATATACTTTAAGTGTAAATATTTTATTTCAGCCCATCATAAAAATAAAATAAATATCCAGCATCTACACAAATTAATTCCATACAAAATTAATTGAGATGCCATATAAGCCAAATAATAATTTAATACTCAAATAGATGACAAATTTAATTGGCTTAATTTTAGATAGCGTCTAATGTATAATTCTTTTTTTATATGTATAAAATATATTGGCCAACATATAGAAATTTTCCAACAATCTCCCACTTGGGCCACATATATATACATATAATTATACATTCTGAATTAACTGTAAGAGCTCAATTTGTTATCTTTCTAAAATAACATCTCTAGACAATCTGGTCCATCAATCATATCAATATAGAATCAAAGCGACATTTGCTACATATTTCATAACAAGACCCATCAATGGTCACTATGTTGACATAATTAACGATATAGATCAAGTATGGATGTGTAGCATGAAAATTTCATGTAATGTGATATCAAATCATGACTATTTTCAACTGGTCCAATTTTATAACTCAAAAGAGTTATAACCAAAATTCAATACTTTATGCTAAACTGCAATTGAAATCAAATAACTGTATTTCAGAGTTTTCAATCACCAAAATAACAATACTTTAGTCTGATCAGAAATTAAGTTCATAATAATTGAACAATACAACAAACTCCCACTAAGCTAACATATCATCAAAATAGATTACACCCATACGAGCCTCATGCTCATGAAATACTTTAGGTGGTAATCCTTTTGTAAGTGGGTCTGCAATCATAAAGTTTGTACTAATATGTTCAATACAAATTTGAGAACTCTGAACCCTTTCTTTCACAACAAGAAACTTTAAGTCAATATGCTTTGATTTTGACGAACTCCTGTTGTTCTTGGAATATAATTCAGCTGCTTTATTATCACAATTTATCTTTAATGGTCTCTCAATGCCATCAACAATATGTAGCCCTGTGATAAAATTTTGCAACCATATTCCCTGATTTGAAGCCTCATAAAAAGCTATAAACTCTGCTTCCATTATTGAAGAAGCTATAAGTGATTGCTTAACACTTTTCCAAGAAATAGCTCCTCCAGCCAACATGAAAATATAGCCTGAAGTGGATCTCCTGCTATCGAGGCAACCAGCAAAATCAGAGTCGGAATACCCAACGATCTCTAAATGATCAGATCTCTGATATGTGAGCATAAAATCTCATATCCTTTTTATATACCTCATAACCCATTTGATTGCTTTCCAATGATCCATTCCTGGGTTACTTAAATATCTACCAAGCATTCCAACATTATACACAATATCCAGACGCGTACACACTTGAGCATACATAAGACTCCCTACTGCTGATGCATAAGGGATCTTATCCATCTCTTGCTTTTCAACTTTATTTCTTGGGCATTGAAGCAAACTGAATTTATCTCCTTTTGCAATGAGTGTATCCCCTGGTGCACAATCTTTCATGCCAAATATGCTTAGCACTTTATCAATATAGGCTGTTTGTGATAATCCAAGTATACCATGGGAGCGATCCCCATGAATTTGTATACCTAACACAAACGATGCATTTTCAAGATCTTTCATTTCAAATTTATTTGAAAGAAATCTCTTAGTCTCATGCAACAAGCATATGTCACTATTTGCTAGCACAATATCATCGACATATAACACCAGGAGAATAAACTTACTCCCACTGACCTTATGATAAATGCATTGATCAACAGTGTTTTTTTTAAAACCAAATGAAAAAATCACTTGATCAAATTTCTTATACCATTGACGGGAAGCTTGCTTTAAATCATAGATGGATTTCTTTAATTTGCATACCATATGTTTTGAATCAGAAGATTGAAAATTTTTTGGTTGCATCATATATATAGTTTCCTCAATGTTTCCATTAAGGAATGCAGTCTTTACATCCATCTGGTGTAGCTCTAAATCATAATGAGCTACAAGTGTCATAATGATTCTAAAAGAGTCTTTCGAAGAAACTGGAGAAAAAGTCTCTTTATAATCAATGCCTTCCTTTTGAGTGAAACCTTTAGCAACTAGACGTGCTTTATATCTTTCAATATTACCTTTTGCATCCCTTTTGGTTTTAAAAATCCATTTACAACCAATAGGTTTTGCTCCTTCAAGCAATTCAAAAAGATCCCAAACATCATTGTCTTTCATAGATTTCATCTCATCTTCCATGGCTTCTATCCACTTTTGAGAATTAGAATATTGTTTGACCTGACTGAATGAGATTGGATCATCTTTCAATCCCAAATCAAACTCATGCTCTTAGAGATATACAATATAATCATCCAAAATTGATGTTCTCCTTTCCCTTGTAGATCTCCTTAATGACACTTCAATTTGAGATTGTTATCCTTCCATATGAGTGGGAGATAATTCAAGATTATTTTGATTATCTCGATTTACAATCTGAATAATATCAGACATAGTTACCTGATCATTTTCAATTGTAATAGTAGAAATAGTAACATATTCCTCCTCAAAATCAAAATCTTTAATTTTATCACTCTCACTATATTCAACATCCTCAATAAATTTAGCATTGCCCGTCTCAAATAACGATTTATTTGAGAAATTATAAAATTTAAAACTTCTTGAACTTTCAGAGTATCCAACAAAATAACAGCTAACAGTTCTTGAGTCCAATTTTCTTTCATTAGGCTTATAAGGCCTAGCTTCAGTTGGACATCCCCAGACATGAAAATGCCTAATACTAGGCTTCTTTCCAGTCCACAACTCATATGGGGTTTTAGTTACTGCTTTACTTGGAATTCTATTGAGAATATAAACTGCAGTCTTTAAGGCTTCTCCCCAAAGTGATTCTGGTAAAGAAGAATGACTAATCATACTTCTAACCATATCCTTTAAGGTTCTGTTTCGTCTCTCATCTACACCATTTTGACTTGGAGTCCCCGGCATAGTGTATTGAGGAACGATGCCACATTCTGCTAAATATCTCGCAAAAGGGCCTAGACGTTGTTCACCTGATCCATCATATCTACTATAGTATTCACCACCACGGTCAGATTTGACAGATTTAATCTTCTTACCAAGTTGATTTTCAACTTCAGCTTTAAAGATCTTAAATACATCCAGAGATTCTGATTTTTCATGTATTAAGTATAGGTACCCATAAAGAGAATAATCATCTATGAAAGTAATAAAATACTGATGATCATTCCAAGAAGCTGTAGGGAATGGGCCACAAATATCAGTATGTATTAATTCCAAGACATTTAAACTCCTTTTGGCACCTAATTTCTTAATATTTGTTTGTTTTTCCTTAATACATTCAATACAAATTCTAAAATCTATATAATCAAGGGAATCAAGAATTCCATCTGACACAAGTCTTTCAATTCTTTGTTTAGAAATATGTCATAATCACTTGTGCCATAACATAAAGGAATTCTCATCAGTTAATTTTCTCTTTGTACCAAAATTATTTGTATGCAAGGTTTCATTTATTTGTGAGGCAGAAATATCTAATTTATATAGATTATCAATTAAAGAACCTATGCCAATAACTTTAGAAAATTGAAAGAGACTAAATTTTCCATTTCCAAATGAACAAGAGTAACCAGATTTGTCCAAACATGAAATAGAAATCAGATTCTGTCTAAATGATGGTACATAAAAAGTCTCATACAAATCCAAAGTACAACCAGATTCTAAGTACAATCTATATAAGCCTACAACCTTAATAGGAGCTTTATTGCCATTTCCTACATAGATGAATCTTTCAGCATTAGTTGGCATTCTGCTCCTTAGACAAACCTGAATAGGCACACTTATGTGAGTAGTTGCACATGTATCTATCCACCAAGTGTGATTTGGTACTAAGGACAAATTAACTTCAGAACAAACATAATTCAAAAGTTTATCCTTTTTGACAAGCCAGTTAGCATATTTTGGACAATCCTTCTTCACATGACCAGTCTTCTTGCAAAAGAAACAAGTAATAACATGATCTTGCTTCTGTTGCACTTTAGGTTGTGAAGTCTCTTTATCTGCAGCTCCTTTAACTTTATAATTCATTTTCCTTTTGGTAGCAAAATCATGAGAGGAAGAAGCAAAGTGAGCACTTTCTACCTTTTTTTGTTTCAATCTTTCTTCCTCTTGCACACACTGAGCAATGAGCTCATTCCATTTTTTCTTTTGAGTATTATAACTTATCTTAAAAGGACTGAATTGTGTAGGAAGAGAGATTAAGATTAGATTCACAATAATGTCATCAGACAATTCTAACTTTAATGCTCTTAGTCTTGTAACAAGATTAGACATTTCCATAATGTACTCTCTTATATTCCCTTTGCCTTTATACCGCATTGAAACAAGTTTACTAATAATAGTACTTATTTCGACCTTTTCAGAGCCTACGAAACGGTCTGCTATTTGGCTTAGGAATTTCTTAGCATTTTTCTCCTCAGGCATTGCACCCCTGATGGTATCTGGAATTGAGTGCTTCATGATCATTAGACTCATGCGGTTTGAACGCTCCCACTTTTCAAAATTTGCCCTTTGCTCAATAGTGCTTTCCGTAGTAAGGGCAGGAGGGCGTTCAATCCGAATCGCATAGTCTAGATCCATACACCCAAGAACTATAGTAATGTGCTCTTTCCATTTCTTAAAATTAGAGCCATTAAGCACTGGAATGTTATTCAAATTGACAGATATAGAAGAAACATTAACTAAAAAAGAACAAAATAATAAGCTCGTAATTAGTAACAACATATGGTGGGCCCTTAATAAGATACCTAACACAACATCATAATTTAGTCTTTGGACAGAAATTATAATTTATAAATGGTACTCTTAAAATTATAGTTAATAAATATTGATAAAAAAAAAAATTCTGCCAATAATAAGCCTTTCTTTGGACACTATATGCATGAATAATTTTTTTTTTTAAATTATCACATATTTATAACTATATCTTTAGAGTCCGGCAAAAAAAATAATCTTCCTTTGGGCCGATTATTTTTCGTATAGACTAGAAAAATTCTTTAGCATTATTCAATTTATTTTAAAATTAAATAAATTAATTTAATAGAGGTCACTTTGGTGACATATTATTTCAATTTAATTTAATTTTAAATTAATGAATAATTATATCAAATAAGAAATATTCTCATAAGATAAGATAAACATATCAAATTTATTTTATCTAATTTCATAAACACAATAAAAGAATTAATATTCCATGAAATAAAAGTTCATGTGAATATTAGTAATTACATGAAGAAAACAAAAGCCACTAAATCAAGTACATGAGTTATATTATAGATATATAGCAAATTATTCAATAATGGCTTGTAACGTTTTACAGGAATCATCAAAATTCTAGAAAACCATATTTAGAAACGTGCAGTTATAAGAGCATAAGCACAATTTTAATTCCGGTTTAAACAATTCAGTTATACATTAAATAATTAATGTGTACATAAGAAACGTCAATGTTTAAATGAGACGTTAAAGTAACCATAAATTTTTTTTTCAATTGATGTGTCTATTCAAAATTTCGGTTACCGTAAATTAAACAAAACTAACCGTCAGTTTCATCTTCTTCTATTGTCTTCAAGAAAAATGATGAACAAATTGATAATAAACAATGAAGAATTAACAAAGGACTGAATTGTTATTGATATAAAAGTTTCTGAATTTCTCAAAACTTATTGAATAACTTAAACAAAATAGTCTTGAAAATTATGGCAAAAAATTTATGCTGAGAAAACAGAATCTTTGCATATGAAAACTCTCAAACGAAGATCGCTAGTGATAAAAAAACTCAACTAGTCAATAACATGATCATAGAAAAACATTTCTCGTTAATTCAACATGACAACCGGGCTCTGATACCACTTGTTTGGATTTAATGGAGATGAAAAAAAATCAATTCGATCGTCTCCGAATGACATGCTAAATCATCGAGAAGAATTTTTGGGAGCGTACCTGAATCCATTGAAAAGCAGAATTAAGGTCTTTCGATCTTCCACGTTTAGAGCGGTGTTCTCCAAGAAAGCTAGAGACCCCTTCTTTTCACTCAAGATGGGAAATGAGGGAAATGAGAACTTAACCGCTTAAACTGGGGAACATGACCCTTATATACTTTAAGTGTAAATATTTTATTTCAGCCCATCATAAAAATAAAATAAATACCCGGCCTCTACACAAATTAATTCCATACAAAATTAATTGAGATGCCACATAAGCCAAATAATAATTTAATACTCAAATAGATCACAAATTTAATTGGCTTAATTTTAGATAGCGTCTAGTGTATAATTATTTATTTATATGTATAAAATATATTGTCCCACATATAGAAATTTCCCAACAGTGTTGTGGTAGTACGTACTATGATGCAAAATCTCTTGTAGTGCCATCGTGCAAAATGGCCTACAACGCCATGGCGAGGGAATTGGAGCGATTCAGCTTAATGCCACAACTTAGCCAAAATATAGAACACTAAGATTCTATTTCATTATCATAACACTATGGTGCCAACCTTTCGAGGTCCTTGGTTCTTGTGTTAGTTATGTACTTAATTTAAATAAGTTTATTTTCAAAATTTTGAGGGCTGGTCATCTGTTTATTATACAAAATTGTAAGGGAGTGTGGAGTTTAGTGTGATGTGTGATCGTGCTTAAGGGAAATTAATTCAGAAAGCATCTATTGTTTGAAATTGATTATAAACGTTACTCCATTAGATATTTTCTCCACTTAAATTATTTTATTTTGTTTTGGGTCAAATAATGAAATTTATTTTGTATGAAATCATTTCCATGACTATCTAATTTACTTGTTTTTGGTTTATGATGTAACTGAACCATATATTTCCTTATATAGACTCAAGTACATATAATGCTTAATGTTGTATTCAATATCCCCCAATCTTAATTTAGTTCATTCAATAAACATGTTTGACTTTAAAAGTTTGTGTAATTCATTATCTCGACGGAGGAATGACAGAAACTATATGAGTATTGGGATGAAAAACTTTCATAACTTGACATAGAATGAAGAGGGTTTTAGGGTGTATGAAGATAGAATCATTGTAGTGAAAGCCTTACTTTATACTCTTATAAGCTTGATATAGATCTAATGGTACATATGCTCTGATTTTAAAATAATAAAAAAACTGAGAAGGGGCTACCTAGGAAAGCACTACAACATTCATAATCATAAGTTCAAAACATTTTAACTTTGATTGAATTCTCTTTTATGTAATTGTAATAGCAATTTAGAACACCAGTTTCATCGTGATTTAGTAGGATAAACTTTTCTACTTGAAGTAGACAATATTAGAAACATTCATTGGGTATATTTTTTCTCATGTGATATACACTTTTCTCTTCATTTTATTACTTGATTGACTTGGAAACTTGTGTAGCTATACAAAAGTAGTTTTATCATATCAACTTTTTGGCACTATTGTTGAAGAAACATTATATATTCTACTCATATCTCTAAATTGTTAAAAAAATTAGCCTATTTAATATAGGTTTTATTTTCACATTATTTTGTTAAGTTGTAAGTGTTATCTTATACTTTGTGTTTTTGTTAAGTATTTTGCAAATTCCGTGAATTGACTTTTGTTTAAAGTACATCATATCAATTGTGTCATGCAATTGTGCATGTGTAATAAAATCAATATAGGACCCTTGTTGTTTGATTTAGAAATAAAATGGACCCTTACAAAAAATATTATAAAAAAAAAACCCCCAAGCTTTAGAGATGTTCAAACCAAATCAAGATCAAGATCAACTTAGACCTCATAGGGAGTATTGCAATAACCCCTTAGTAAATGAAATCCATAAGAGTATTGATAGAACAACTATTCAAGTTTTAAGTTAAAATATACAATCATCCAAATAGTTCAAAATTTTTAATTTGGGGGAACTTCTATTGAGGATCCAATTTTGTATTTAGCTAGTTTCTTGGAGATGCATGCAACATTCAAGTACAATGGAGTATCTAATGACAATGTTAGACTTCATTTATTTCCTTTTTATTTATGTGACAAAGAAAAAATGCAGTTCAATTCCTTACCCCCTGTGGTATATAACAATTGTGAATGTATTAATCCACAAGCTCTTTACAAAAGTACTTTCCACCATAAAAAATAGTCAAGCTTAGGAATAATATTATCTCATTTTTCCAATTGGACGGGGAGTCAATTTATGAATGTTGGAAAGATTTAAAGAGATTTTTAGGAAGTTCCCTCACTATGATTTACCTGGTTTATTTGTTATGAAAACTTTCTATAATGGACTAGTAGGATATCGTAGATCTAAAATCGATGTGACAATTGAATATTCTTTGATTTTAGAGCCATTTAAAGAGGCTTATTCCATAATATAGGAAATAAAAATAAATGATTTTTAATGTCCATCATCCTAGGAGAATAGTAAATGGTCATGAGTCAGATGGTCTTTCTATTTTAATTTCTTAAGTAGCGCCATATCTGAGAAATTGGATAATCATGGAGTTAGTCCAATTTTAGGATCGTCTATGTTTTTAGAGGAGATTCTATTTAATCATTCTGGTGATCTTAATATCCAAGGGGTAGAAAGTGTAAATGTAATTGGCAAATGAAATAACACCTATTATAATATATATAATTAAGGTTAGAGGATCCAAACATATTTTAGTTAGAGTAAAAATAAATGGAATGTAAATTAGTCCAATCCTATATGACCTTGGAATAATTCTTAGCAACCTCTAGTTAATCCTAAACATTCTTATCTTCAAAATTTCAATCAAAATAATCAATTTAAGGATAAGAAGACATCATTAGAGGATTCAATGCTTTATGTGGGGAATCAATTATAGAATCAGGCTACGTCCATTAGAAACTTGTAGAATTATTTAGGGCACCAATATAATTCAATAAATAGCAGACCCCATGCAATCTTACTTAATACCACTAAAATTAATCCCAAGGATAAAGATAAAGAGTAGAGTTTTGTTCTATGGAATAGTAGTACTGATGTGAACTAGCCTAATTAAATGAAAATCATAGCAAAATATGGCTAAAAAAAAGCTTAGTAGTACTTGGGAGGCAACCCAATTTTGTTTGTGATATTAGATAATTGATTCAAGTTTTTTTTAGCTAGTATTGAGTTAATTATGCATTTCAATATTGTGCGAGCGTATGATTATTGTGAGTATATATATTAAGGTTTTGAGATATAACTAGAGTTTTTCTAACAATTGAAAAGTATGTGCTTAAAGTGATCTGGTGTTGCAATGCTAGGTCTTATAACTCCATAGAGCCGCTAACTAAAGCATCACAATGCCTAATTTCAGTGTTGTAACACCTACACATGCTGGAGAATTAGATAAAATGCAATGCAACAACACCATTGTTGCGACTCAAGCTTATGAGTTTTATATTTTTGATGATAACAAACATCTTTATATCTCATAGTATTTTTTATTATATATTTGTTTATGTGTATATTAATATTTTAGGAATACTATGCAACATTAAACAAAGAATCAGAGCTCAAGATTTGGTTTAATAATGTAATGTTATAAAGGGTATGTAATATTCATTGATGTAATTTTTGATTTGTTGAGTCAAGTCGTATAAGAAAGTATGCTTGCTTGGTGACCATGCACACACACACACTCAAAGAAGCGAGATCTAGTCAAATACAGGATATCAAATTTTGAACTGATTGTACTGGACGATTTTGGATCGTCCAGGATGATCCTTTACGATCTTGGAAAATAGCCGCCAATGCTAATTTAGGCAAGATTTTAAGATTCAATTTTTGTTCTAATCATCTTGGATGATCAATATAAATCATGCCTAAATTGATCATGTGATTAGGGGATTAATTATGGTTAAAATTTTTAATCCGATCGTCCTGGACGATCTGTATATCGGACAGGATGATGTTTACCGACATACTTGATTTTCCTAAATCGTCCTAGCCGAATTACCGTAGTTTTTCTTCTAATTGTCCCAGACGATCCACCATATCATCCTAGACGATTTGTATAATTTTGTACTGATCGTCCTGGACTATCCTAATATCGTCCGGGAGTATCAGGTCAAATTATGCACATTATATTGGACGATCCTGTGATCGTCCAAGATGATTTTTAGTGCTGAAATTGAGTTTTTAGTAATTTTGAAGCCCTCTTTTTAAGTGCATCATACGGGACGATCCTACGATCGTCCTGGATAATATTTGGCACCAAAATTGAGTTTTTAGGATTTTTTGAACCCCACTCTTTAAGAGCATCGTGCGAGACAATTCTGTTGTCATCCTAGAAGATAATGTTGATTTAGTACATTTAAGAGCCTTTTTGGAGCTCTTCTATTTAAGCTTTGTCAAAGACTTTGAAAGTGTCTTTGGCAGTCATTGAGGCTTCATTTCTTCTGGAGAAAACTTGAAGAGAGAGCTTGAAAGGGAGAGAGGAAAGGGTGAAGTTTGAGAGAAGGAAAAGATCCTTGGAGGGGGTTTCAAGGGAGTGTGAAGGGGGTTCACAAGGTTACGCTGACAAGCTTGCACCTTAGTACCATCAGATTCAAGGTTCGTCTTGTGGGAAGTTTTGGGAAGAAGTAGATCTCTTTGGTGTTAAAGAACCCGGCTACTCCGCCGCACTAGAGAAGATGGAAGTGATTTTGTAAGAGCTTATTCGCCTAATTGTGGGGGCTAAAGGAGAAACACTGAGTTTAGAGCAATACTTAGAGAGCGCCTCTGAGATGTGGATGTAGGTCAATGTTTGACCGTACCACTATAAATCTGGTATGCTCTTTCCTTTATTATTTCTGCCCTTTATTTTTATTGTGATTAACTGCTTGGGTGAACTTTTTGATTGATCTTTTTATTATTGATTTAATTCATTTTCACTGTAAGATATAAAAAGATTTCTTTTTTATTTAAAGAAGTTTTTCACCCCCCCCCCCTCTTGGCCAGCCTTGGGACTAATTCATAAGGGCTTAACATCCCTAACAAACTTTCAAGTGGTATCATAGCGGGATTCATAAAATTTAGTTTTTGAAACTTTTAAATTTTGATTCATGGCTAACTTTTGTAATAGTAATATCGTAGAAGGATATTCAATCACCCAACTACCTTTATTTGAAAATATTATTTTTGATTTTTGGAAAATTCGCATGTCTACTTTCTTATAATCAATTGATTACCGAATGTGGCAAATAATTTTAACTACTTATTCTATACCATCACGTATTAAAGATGGAATTAAAATTAAGATTCCTTTTAATCAATGGAGTAGGGAAGTACAAATTAATGCTCAATTGAATACTAAATCAGTAAACTATTTTTTTGTGATTTAAATTCTAAAGATCGTATGTTTGTATCCATATGCACTACTGGCAAGAAAATTTGAGATAAATTACACACTATATATGAAGGCACTAGTGAAATCAAGCAATCCAAGTTGAATACTTTAATGCATGATTATGAATTATTTTGCATGAAACCTTATGATACGATATTAGACATGTATACAAGATTTTTTCAAATTGTTACATCATTACATGCTTTAGATAAAAAATTTTTAAACTTTGAAAAAGTTAATTAAATTCAATATTATCTACTTGATAAGTTTGATGCCAAAATTATTACTATTTCTGAATCAAAAAAATTGAATGAATATTCTATTGATAGTTTGATTGACTCACTCATTGCCTATGAGCAAAGTTTGGGCTAAAGACTTTTGGATGTAGGTGAGATGATAATGCTAAACGCTGAAAATATGAAGAAAAGTGACTTAGTTTGTGATGAAAGCTATAACTTATCAAACAAATTAAAAAGCTCATCAAAGCATAATCATCAACAAAAGTGGAATAAAGATAAAAATGATAAGAATATTAAGATTTCTTCTGACGTTATTTGCTTTGGAAGTAGGATGCCTGGACATATAAAAAATCAGTGCCATAATTTGAGAACTCTTTTTGCAAAAGAAAAGGGTAAAGCTAAGCAAATTGTAAAAAGGGCAAATAATGAAAAACAAAAAATCTCCTAGGCAGAAATTACTCCTGAATCATTAGATCTGGAGCAAGATTATGTTTAAACACTTAATTATGTGTTTATTTGTTTGTATATGCATTTTTTGTTTGTTATATTTTTATTTATTTTATGTATTTTCTTTAGGTTTATTTATTTATTTATTTATTTTTTGTTCTTTTTCTTTTATGTTATAATTTTAAATTTACCTTTACTTTTTCTTTTTGTGAAATTTTTTCTAATCAACACACATATTTCATCTTTTTAAAAATGAAAAACCTATCTCCTATTTTTCATGAATTCTTATGTAAGTTGTGGTTGACTTCTCTAAAAATAATCAAAAGAATGAAACTCATGATTTTGTCTCTCTATTTCTTTTAAAAAGTTATTTTACTTTTGATTCAAAATCTTCATCATATTATCAATTGAATTTTGAAACTGATATTTTTCATCTCCTTATGTTTTATCTATCGTTTAAGGATATTTTGCAAGTTGTTGAATCTACCTCATAATTTTCTTAATCAAGTAGTTTGTTTTGTCAATAAAATAGGTTTACTTTTGTTTTTAAAATTTTAGAAAGATTGTATATTTAAAAAAAAAGTGACCAATGGCGCCAAATCAAAAGATGCCCAATAACACCAAAATTCAGAAAGATACACAAAATATATCAAAAATTAAAAGATGCGTAAAGTGAGCCAAAAAATTAACAAGAGACATAAAATGATCCCACAAAAAGTAATGCTTACCTTTCTTGTACTTCTTCAATCATATGAAATTTTTTGATATTTTCGATACTTGAGATTAAAAATCATGATTCCTAATTCACTAATTTTTATATTAATCTTCTTTTCGATATGTTTTATGAAAGGAGTTTAAAAAAAAATAGTAATGTTTAATTTTCTAATTTATTCCTTAATTTAGATATTGTATTAAAAAACTTTTGAACCTTAAAAGAACTTGAATTTAGATTAACGATTTATGAATTTCTAACATTTTTGGGTTATGCGTTGTTAATATATTCCTTACTAAGTTTTTAAATAAAATCAAGATATAACTTTTTTATTTTAAGAATATTTGATTTTTGTTTTCACTAGATTAGGAATCATTTTGTTTTTTAATCATTTTTAATATTTTGATTATTTATGCCCCTCCTCTTTTTGATAATGTCAAAAGGGAAGAACGTTTTGTTATATTTATTTAAAAAAAATTAAAAACAACAATTTTTATCTTCCCCTAATTTTAAATTTTTATTCTAGTGAGGGGGAGTTTAGGAGAAAATATTTTTAGTTTGAAACTTCACTAGTAACATTTGTCATCATAAAAAAGGGGGAGATTGTTGCGACTCGAGATCATGTGTTTTATATTTTGATGATAGCAAACATATTTATATTTCATAGTATTTTTTATTCTATATTTGTTTGTGTGTATACTAATATTTCATAAATACCATGCAACATCAAACAAAGAATCAGAGCTCAAGATTTGATTGAATAATATTAAGTTGTAAAGGGTCTATAATATTCATTGATGTAATTTTTTATTTCTTGAGTCAAGTCCTATAAGGGAGTATACTTGCTTGGTGACCATACACACACACACACTCAAGGGAGTGAGATCTAGTCAAATCCAGATGATCAAGTTTTGAACTAATTGTACTAGGCGATTTTGGATCATCCAAGATGATCCTTTACGATCTTGGAAAATAGCCACCAATGCTAATTTAGGCAAGATTTTAAGATTTAATTTTTGTTCTAATCATCTCGAATGATCTTAATCGTTTAGGACGATCAATACAAATCATTCCTAAATTGATCCTATGATTAGGGGAATAATTATGGTTAAATTTTCAATCCGATCGTCCTGGATTATCTGTATATCGTAAAGGATGATTGCCGATATACTTGATTTTCTTAAATCATCCAAGCCAAATTACCATAATTTTTCTTCTAATCATCTCGGACGATCCACAATATCAGCTTGGATGATCTGTACAATTTTGTACTTATCATCCTAGACTATCCAAATATCACCTGGGACTATCAGGTCAAATTATGCACATCGTACTGGATGATCCTGCGATCGTCTAGAGAGATTTTTGGAGCCAAAATTGAGTTTTTAGGGTTTTCTGAAGTCATCTTTTTAAGTTCATCATATGGGACCATCCCGCGATCATCCTGGATGATATTTGGCTCCAAAATTAAGTTTTTATGGTTTTTTAAGCCCATTTTTTTAGCGCATCGTACGGGACAATCCTGCAATCATCTTGGACAATAATGTCGGTTTGGTGTATTTAAGTGCCTTTTTGGAGCTCTTTTATTTAAGCTTTGTCAAATACTTTGAAAATGTCTTTAGTGGCTATTGAGGCTTTGTTTCTTCTGGAGAAAACTTAAAGAGAGAGCTTGAAAGGGAGAGTGGAAAGGGTGGAGTTTGAGAGAGGGAGAAGATCCTTGGAGGGGGTTTCAAGGATGTGTGTAGGGGATTTATACAGTTGCTCCGACAAGCTTGCACCTTAATACCATCAGATTCAAGGTTAAGCTTGAGGGAAGTTTTGGGAAGAAGAAGATCTCTTTGTTGTCAAAGGACCTGCCTACTCTGCCGCACCGAGGAAGGTGGAAGTGAATTTGTAAGGGCTTCTCCGCCTAGCTATGGGGGCTAAAGGAGAGACACTGAGTTTAGTGCAATACTCAGAGAGCGCCACCGAGGAGTGGACGTAGGTCAAGGTTTGATCGAATCACTATAAATCTGGTATGTTCTTTCCTTTATTATTTCTGCAATTTATTTTTTTTGTGATTAACTACTTGGGTGAACTCTCTGATTGATCTTTTTATTGTTAATTTAATTCATTTCTGCTGCAAGATATAAAAATATTTCTCTTTTATTTAAAGAAGTTTTTCAAACCCCCTCTTGGTTAGCCTTAGGACTAGTTCATAAGGGCTTAACATCCCTAACAAACTTTCAACCATATTTTTAAGCACCCTCTTATTATTCATATTTTATGTGTGTCCATCTCCAACACTTATAACATTATGGAGCTAAATTGCTAGTCTCACAACACTGATGCATTAAGTTTTAGCATCGCTACAACTGCTCACCAATACTTCTTTAAAATAATTGAGTGTCCCATTATTACCATGAGCGCCACAGTGTCAAGTGAAAATCATAATTATGTTGGTAGAGTGTCGTGATAGTGTTCATTTCTCAGCACTGTGGTGCCCATACATGTCAGCCACTAAGACAATTCTTTTATTGAAAAGTACGGCATTTTGAGTTCTAATGTTAGTGTCAAGGCACCTTCTGATAGTTAAGGCCATATTGTCAGTTCCCATTTAAACCTATTTTATTTTTTAGTGTGGCCAAGTGTTGCAGCATTATGCTTCTTAGTGCCGTAGTGCTACATTTTTTATATTAATAAAATGGCTACAAAATTTTTAATCTCACCATACCCTCTTAGTTCCTTGATTTTTTCTATTATTTTTATGTCCATTTTAACGCTCCAAGTCTTTTTTTTTTTCTTTAATTAGTGCCTAGATTCCATGTGGGTACGAAGTGGGCTATTACCTCATATGGTAAGAAAAGATTCATTTGTATTGAGGATGAGGAGAGGTATGAAAAATGTTTTGTCCAGAAATAGTTAATTCCTAAGTGGGGTTTTCTTAGCCTTTACTTGGGGGGGGGGGGGGGGGGGGGGGGGGGGGTACAATCACATAAATAGGATGGTACATAATTTATAAGGAGCCTACAACATTTGTGGTGTGTGTTGTTATGGAGTTCTTTGTGAATTCAAGGGATACCAAACCAACTGGTGTTATGTTAGGGGTAAATGAGTTCTATTTGATCTAGTGAGCATAAATAAAGTGTTCAAAATCCTTAATTTTGAGTTTAACCAGTATAGCCTTTTTGTCTATTCTCCCATTAACCCACAAAAATATTTAATAGCCTTGATTAGGCCTTATTACAGAACAATCAAAAAAAGAGAGGGAGGGTAAAGTAATTAACTTTCCTACAAACACATTAACTCAGGTCTCTAAGACTTGGAATAATTTCATATATTTCCTGCCATTTACCTAACATCAATATTAGTTTGGTTATCTGAGATTGTGCACTATTAAATTATTCCATTCATGTAGGTCATAATAATGATGTAGGAATGCTCATTCATTCCTATTTACTATACATTAAAAGGGGTTCCATTTTTGTAAGTCTAGGATTCCATTTATGTAAGTCTAGAACACACTTCTTTGCTTTATTCTTGGTGTGTCTATGTTGATGTTTTAGGAGATCTTGGGGAGGAACATCTCATTCCCATTTATACTCTCTCTAAAGATAAAATTGAAAATTTTAATATAAGCACCAGGAGGAGGGAGTGGGACCCATTCTCCCTAAAACCTATACCCATATGATGTTAGGAGATTAGGTTGCTGGTGTTATGGATCATATTGATGGAATGCAAATATATTTTGATGAAAACTAGTAGTGGAAATTGGGACTGATGCACTAAACGGATTAAATGATGGATATACAACAACATTAGTGAACATAAGCTTCACATTTTGATGAAGCCTTGGTTTGTATATTTAGGAGCAACTCCTTATTTGAGAGCCCTAACCATCACTTCTTCCTGACAGCCCCCACTTTTGATCCCTATAATTCGTAGGAGCCCCCACCACTGTTTCCACCGGTGGCTACAATAGTTGTGACAAAAAGAGATAATAATGATGATAGGGATGTTTGTTTTTTATGTTATTCCAGTGAGGTAGTTAACTTAAAATAGAATGGTACAATCGCATAAATTGGATGGTACACAATTTATAAGGAGCCTTCAACATTTGTGGTGTGTGTTGTTATGGAGTTCTTTGTGAATTCAAGGGATCCCAAACCAACTTGTGTTATGTTAGGGGTAAATGAGTTCTATTTGATCTAGTGAGCATAAATAAAGTGTTCAAAATCCTTAATTTTGAGTTTAACCAGTATAGCCTTTTTGTCTATTCTCCCATTAACCCACAAAAATATTTAATAGCCTTGATTAGGCCTTATTACAGAACAATCAAAAAAAGAGAGGGAGGGTAAAGTAATTAACTTTCCTACAAACACATTAACTCAGGTCTCTAAGACTTGGAATAATTTCATATATTTCCTGCCATTTACCTAACATCAATATTAGTTTGGTTATCTGAGATTGTGCACTATTAAATTATTCCATTCATGTAGGTCATAATAATGATGTAGGAATGCTCATTCATTCCTATTTACTATACATTAAAAGGGGTTCCATTTTTGTAAGTCTAGGATTCCATTTATGTAAGTCTAGAACACACTTCTTTGCTTTATTCTTGGTGTGTCTATGTTGATGTTTTAGGAGATCTTGGGGAGGAACATCTCATTCCCATTTGTACTCTCTCTAAAGATAAAATTGAAAATTTTAATATAAGCACCAGGAGGAGGGAGTGGGACCCATTCTCCCTAAAACCTATACCCATATGATGTTAGGAGATTAGGTTGCTGGTGTTATGGAACATATTGATGGAATGCAAATATATTTTTATGAAAACTAGTAGTGGAAATTGGGACTGATGCACTAAACGAATTAAATGATGGATATACAACAACATTAGTGAACATAAGCTTCACATTTTGATGAAGCCTTGGTTTGTATATTTAGGAGCAACTCCTTATTTGAGAGCCCTAACCATCACTTCTTCCTAACAGCCCCCACTTTTGATCCCTATAATTCGTAGGAGCCCCCACCACTGTTTCCACCGGTGGCTACAATAGTTGTGACAAAAAGAGATAATAATGATGATAGGGATGTTTGTTTTTTATGTTATTCCAGTGAGGTAGTTAACTTAAAATAGGATGGTACAATCGCATAAATTGGATGGTACACATTTTATAAGGAGCCTTCAACATTTGTGGTGTGTGTTGTTATGGAGTTCTTTGTGAATTCAAGGGATCCCAAACCAACTTGTGTTATGTTAGGGGTAAATGAGTTCTATTTGATCTAGTGAGCATAAATAAAGTGTTCAAAATCCTTAATTTTGAGTTTAACCAGTATAGCCTTTTTGTCTATTCTCCCATTAACCCACAAAAATATTTAATAGCCTTGATTAGGCCTTATTACAGAACAATCAAAAAAAGAGAGGGAGGGTAAAGTAATTAACTTTCCTACAAACACATTAACTCAGGTCTCTAAGACTTGGAATAATTTCAGATATTTCTTGCCATTTACCTATTATCAATATTAGTTTGGTTATCTGAGATTGTGCACTATTAAATTATTCCATTCATGTAGGTCATAATAATGATGTAGGAATGCTCATTCATTCCTATTTACTATACATTAAAAGGGGTTCCATTTTTGTAAGTCTAGGATTCCATTTATGTAAGTCTAGAACACCCTTCTTTGCTTTATTCTTGGTGTGTCTATGTTGATGTTTTAGGAGATCTTGGGGAGGAACATCTCATTCCCATTTGTACTCTCTCTAAAGATAAAATTGAAAATTTTAATATAAGCACCAGGAGGAGGGAGTGGGACCCATTCACCATAAAACCTATACCCATATGATGTTAGGAGATTAGGTTGCTGGTGTTATGGATCATATTGATGGAATGCAAATATATTTTGATGAAAACTAGTAGTGGCAATTGGGACTGATGCACTAAATGGATTACATGATGGATATACAACAACATTAGTGAACATAAGCTTCACATTTTGATGAAGCCTTGGTTTGTATATTTAGGAGCAACTCCTTATTTGAGAGCCCTAACCATCACTTCTTCCTGACAGCCCCCACTTTTGATCCCTATAATTGGTAGGAGCCCCCACCACTGTTTCCACCGGTGGCTACAATAGTTGTGACAAAATGAGATAATAATGATGATAGGGATGTTTGTTTTTTATGTTATTCCTGTGAGGTAGTTAACTTAAATTTGTTTAAGTTAATACTTCATATTAAATTTAACTAATATAACACCAAATCACTTGATTACTGGTTTTAAATTGATTAAATAAGTTTACAAAAAGGTAATACTCAGATTAATTTTAAAATTATGTATAAACTAAGCATAGCATTGGGTTGCATTATAACAACCCTTAGTTAAAATCAAATTTTGTTTACTTGAAAGGATAAAGCAATCAGGTACTCAATTACATTACTAAGGTATTCCAAAAAATAGAAATAAAAAGGAAAATAGAAGAAAAGAAAATAAAAAAGATAAATGAATACCAAAACATCAAAAATTGGTACATAAAAAGCTCAAATTCTTGGAGAACCAAATACTAAACTAAACAAGGGAAGTGTAAGAATGAATAATTGAACAAACACGTGTAGTAGATAAGCTTAATATGTATATTAACAAAAATGATTAATTCGGATGTTTGTACTAATTATTTTAAATAAAATTTCCAACCTTAGTCTTATTAAAATTAGCATCAAATTAGTAAAGTATTTTCCTACATTTAATCATTTTAATATGTAATCTCATTAAGAAATATGTATTAATCAAAAGTGCATTCATATTGCTTGAGGACAAGCAATAGCTTAAGCTAGAGAAAAGTTGTTAAGTGAAAATTAGATTATTTTGTTTTACTTAAGTTCTTATGAAAAATATTTATTTTACATGATGTTGTGTACAATAATCTCTAGAAAAAGGCATAAATATTAAAGCCTGTACTAGTGTCCCTGCTCCCTAGCTACTAATGCCATAGTGCCATCAATGCCCCAACACCACTTTTGAACACAAACTTTTATTTGATCTCGTGAACGGATGTAGAGCTACGTTCGGCCGGCACTGAGATCACGCCACGTAGCAGGCACAAAATCGTGGATCCGACCCGGCGAATAGTGGGTATGTCGCACGTGCATTTTTTAAATCCATGACAACCCGATATTGCTGGGTATTGCTAGGTATTTGTCGACTTTGCTCGGCAATAACGAGAAATATCATTATGTGAAGACAAATACCGAGAAATACCGATACCGAGCAATACCCAGTTTTTCTAGAAAAACTCGGTATTACTCGGTATTGCTCGGTATTGGTTTTCACAGAGAGGTATTTCTTGTTATTGCCAAGCAATACCTAGCAACACCGAGCAATACCGAGTAATACATAGCAATATGCAAACATAGCATTCCCGGGTTCCGGTCCGGGTCAAGTCGTTGGGCCGTGCGGTAAAGAGTAAGAGCACGTGGCGCGATCTCAGTGGTGACCACACATAGAGCTACGTCCGGTCACCGGACCTAATAATTGTTTCTAGAACACAGCGGTGCTCTAAGTTAAAAAAATTTACAATTTAATTCAGCAATGCAATGCCAAATCTTCAAGCCCCTCTGCATCAACAACACCCTAATGCTACATTCGAAAATGCCATTGTGCTAAGTATTTTGTCATTTTGCTTATAATTTAATACCCTGGCGGCAATATCTAGAGTGTTGTAGTGCTAATTTGCCTACCTATGCATCGAATCACCAGTATTTACTCCAAACCACAACCCCGTAGCACCAAATCACCTGCAGCATAATGGCAAGCGAGCTAACGTGGTTCACTTTGAAGTGTCATGTTGATTCAGCCTAATATCAGGATGGAGCAAAAATATAAAGCGTCGAAGCACTAGCTCATTATTGTAATGTCGCGACGTCTGAATCGATTTTTTTAACTTAGTATAAATAGTTTGCTTTTTGAAATTTTTATGGTTGGTCATTTTTTTATTGTATAAATTAGTAAGAGAGTGTGGAGTTTGGTGTGGAGAGTTTATTATTTGGAATTGATTGTAAATGCTACTCCGAGTGATATTTTCTCCACTTAAACTCATGTATCTTGTTGTGATTCATATAATGAAATCTATTTTATGTGAAATCATTTTCATGGTTGACTAATTTTCTTGTTTTGAGCTATGTGAATGAAGAATGTTTTTCCTTATGTACAATCAAGTACATGCAATGCTTAATATTTTTTTTTAATCTCTCTCGTTCTTAATTAAGTTCAAGTAATGACCATGTTCGAATTTAGAACTTAGTGTGATTCTTTTCCTTAATGGAGGAAAGATAGAATAATTAGGTGGATTGAAACATAAAACTTTCATACATAGGCATAGGATGAAGAGGTTTTTGGGGTCTATAGAGATAGATTCATTGTAGTGAGGTAAAATCCTTACTTTACACCCTTACAAGGTCAATAGAGATCTAAGGTGCATATACTCTAATTCAAAACAAATCTTAGAAGGGTTTGCCAGAGAAAAAACTATAACATTTATAATCATAAGTTCAAAACATTTTAACTTTGATTAAATTAACTTTTCAACAATTATAGTAGTTGTTTAGAATGTCACACTCCATGATCTATATTAGAAAAATTACATCTATCTTTCATTTTAACCATTTAATTAGAACTTATCAATGAAAAGCAGAAAGAAACATGATTGCTTTCTTGCCTTGTCCAAAGCCTCATATCATAGGATCCTTACCTTTTCTTAAAAATATGTAAAAACACGTAATGAGTACATAGCCCAGTAAGTAACTAAAATCTTACAACTGCAATTACTGCAAGATAAAAGTGAACAATATGTTATAAATAAAAAAGAAACATGATTGTTCATCACATCTCAATCCATTACAACATCAGCCATAGTATTAGCAATAGCTAATAGTACTAATGTCAATAATATTTTTAGCATCATAATTAATAATGTTAAATAATGTTAATGATAGTAAATGATATTCATATCAGTCACAATATCAGTACAATGTTCGTATCAATATTAATATCAGCATTTAGATATTCATGAGTGTATCTTAAGGGTATCTTACTCCTAGACTCATGACTCCAAATCAATTTTCTCTTATAACTCCCAATCAATATACTCCTTATAACTCCACTTGAATCATGTGAATCAGTCTCTCTGACTCCTTATAACTCCCAATTAATCTTCAGCTCCTTATAACTCTCAATCAATAAATTATATGGATCAGTAGGGTATCACATTTATCATATCATATATTTGATATCATTTAGTACTTCATTTAAAATATAATAAAATAAAATCAAATTGTTTAAAATGATATAATTATAACATATCCAAACTTACACTATAAATGCTTATGAAATCAGAAGAAAATATATTTTTGATAGATTTAGGAGAGATAAAATTCATAGAAATCAAAATAATCAAAAATAGAAGTAAAAAGAAATAACAAAATTAGTCTCCCCTTATAACTCCTAATGAATGTACTCCTTATAACTTCCCTTGAATTATGTAAATCAGTCGCCCAAACTCATTATAACTCGTAATTAATCTAGAGCTCCTTATGACTCCCAATTAGTGAATCACATGGATCAACACTATATCACGTGGAGTTATCATATCATGTATATAACATCATTCAATACTTCATTTAAAATATAATAAAATTATATCAAATCATTTAGAATGATTAAATATATAATATATACAAACTTGCAAGATGAAAGCTTACTAATATATATATATATCCTTGTCTAGCAATGCAACACTTACCAGATCAGTGCCAAAGTGCTCAAATTCAAAATTTTCACATATTTGAGTTATTACAGAGAAAACTTTCATCATGATTCAGTAGGATAAACTTTGCAACTTGAAGTAGATAGTATTAGGGACATTTGTAGGGTATAATTTTTCTAATGGGATCAATAATATTATCTTTACTTTATTACTTGATCTATACATGCACTTGCATAACTTTGAAAATATGGTTTTACTACATTAGTAGAAGACTATTAAGAATTTATATATAATTTACATTTACCTATCAAAATAATTATAAATAAAAAAAGACATATTCCATGCTACAAATCTTGAGTGATTGAGTGAGAATTTTCTTAGCATTATGCAAAGATTCATGCATACAAATGAAAGAAGCTCATAAGAGTCATGGGAGTTCTTATGCGACCATCGTATAATGACATCAACAATAATAAGAGCAACCCTTTATCCCACTGTGTGGGCTCAGATAAATGAATCATTTTTCTCCATTATGTCATGTTAAGAGTTAAAATACACATTTAAATCTAGTAAATAAAGGTCATTTCTAATATTTTCTAACCAAGTTCTATTTAGTCTACATTTACCTTTCTTTACATAAGTCAAATCTAATACATCTACTTTCCTAACCGGTTTATCGGAAGGCAGCCAATTTATGTGACAAAACCCTCTAAGGTGACTCTCTTTAATCTTATCTTCCACGAGAGCTACTCCAACCTTTTCACGTATATGCTCATTTTGTATCCTATCTCTAAGAGAAAATCCACTCATCCATCTAAGCATCCTCATCTCCGTAACACTTAACTTAATATTCTGCTTTTCTTATGATGGCAAAAATTCTTTAGTATAAAAAATTGCAGGTTTGACCACCATCTTATAGAATTTTCCCTTAAGTTTAAGGCAGGCTTTTCTATCATACAACAAGGACGATACATTCCACCCCATTAACCATCCAACCTGAATTCTACTAATAACATCCCCATCTATTTTACCACTACTTTGAATAACATGCCCAAGATATAAAAAGTGTGTATTCTTAGTAATGACTTGATCACCTAAAGTCACAATCCCCCCACTAGATCTATTATTACAAAAACTACACTCAATATATTCAATTTTAGATTGACTCAAATGAAAGACATTAGACTCTAAGGTTGACAATCATAATTCAAGTTTATCTTCATCTCCCTCTCTAATTTTATCAATAAGAAGAACATCAGTACCTAAAAACATACACCAGGGTATAACCTCTTGCAAATGTATAGTGAGAACATCCATGACTAAAGTAAAAAAGACATGAGCTTAAGGCTGATCCTTGATGTAATCTAATAGAAATAGGAAAATATGTGGTCAAACCACCTTGTGTTTGAACACAATTAACAACTTCTTCATACATATACATAATGACTTAAATATAGCCATTATTAACTCATTTCTTTTCTAGAACTCTTCATAATACATCTCTTGGAACTTTATTATATGCTTTCTCTAAATAAAAAAATATCATATGTAGATTCTCCTTATTCTCTCCATACTTCTCCATCAAACCTCTCAATAAATGTATAGCTTCCATAGTAGACCTACCCAACATGAATCTAAATTGATTTTGAAAAATATTAATATCATGCCGCAACCTATGATCCATACCTCTCTCCCATAATTTTAAAGTATGACACATAAACTTAATCCCTCTATAATTTGCAAAACCTTGTGCATCACATTTATTCTTAAAAATAGAAATCAACACACTCATTCTCCCCTCAACACACATCTTTTTAGTTTTTAACATAATATTAAAATGTTAAGCTAATAAATTCTTTCATCTCTTAAGCATTTTCACACCTCTATTGAAATATTATCAGGTCTAGCTTTTCCACACTTTATTTTCTTTCAATCATGTCTAACTTTGATTTTACATGATAAAAATTAAAATATTTATTTTCTTTTAGGGTGCTAAGGTCACTAAATTCAATCGCATTCATATAATCATCATTAAAAAAGTTTAGAAAAATATCTCAACCAATTTTTTTTAATATTCTCTTTTAATAAATCACTTTTTTATCTTTATCCTTATTACACTTCACTTGAACAAAATTCTTACTACTCTTATCTCTTTGTTTAGCTAACTTATACATATATATCTTTCACCCACTTTAGTATCTTATCTGCTATATAAATTATTAAAAGCTAAAATTTTTGCATCACATATTATTGTCTTAGACTTCTTACGGACCTCTTTATGTCTTTTCTAATTATCAAAATTTGTATATATAAACTATTTTTTATGACAATTTTTCTTATCTTTTATATTTTATTACACATTTTAATTCTACCATTAATTATTTCACTACTAGGAGATTTCTTAATTGATACTCTAAGCATATCTTTTGCAATATTCTTATTATGACTAGCTACATTTTCCCATAGAACATTAATTAGCTTCCTCACACAGAGATAAAATTGTATCTTACTTTCAAAAATCTTATAATAATAATTTACTATATTTTTATTTACTATCCCTTCATCTAAAAGTAAATTTTTTTAAATTTTTATGCATTAAGCACTAACAAATCATGCAAACGTGATTTGATTTGTTAGAGCTTATTACATAATAATTTAAATTCTAGAAGGAGAATAATCATGACATGAATTCTTTAATATTTGAAAATTCTAAAAGGAGAAAAAAAATCATAAGGCTTGGCTCATCTGAAATAATAAACAATGTTGGTGAATTGTATAAGGTATGTCTTTCCCTCCAAAAGTATTAAAGATTTTAATATTTGAATTATGAGCTTGGCCTTATGTTAGAAAAGTGAGAAATATTAAACGAACATTGAAAGGTGATGGATATCAATGCCAATTGATAGCCACTAAAAGAAAATATGTAATGATGGACGTCAACATTAGTTAATAGTATTGTTAGTGGTTGTGTGATTATGGACATGAAAATATACGGGTAAAATGCATCAATGATTGAGTGATGATGATTGGACGATAACAATCGAATGCTTGTGGATTAGCAAAGTGTTCGGGTGACGGTGGTCATTCGTAGATACTATCTAAGTTCATGAAAGTAGAGTTTTAAGATTATACAAATATGTGAGCTCTTTCAACTTAACATCCTACTCATGTGTGGAACATTTGGGTTAATTTCATTAAAATCTTAGACACTCAATTGGATAGTTTAGGATAATCTAGCTTGATTAGTTATTTATTTATTTATCTAAGCTTTTTAATGAAATTAGAATTAAGTGATCTTAGCCTCACTAAAATATTCTCAATGAGGTGCATACTTTAACAAAAAAATTAAGTGAAAAATGAAGATCGTATAATCATGAGTACAAATCTAAAAAATTTTAATTCAAAAAAAGTTTTTTCTTGATCGAATAGTTTTTCTAATAATATATCAAAAAGAAAAATGGTAGTACAAAGATCTAATGAGATTTGTTAGATGATAATTTTATTTATTCTCCCAAATTATCACCCTCTAAAGCTCAATTAACACTTATTTTTTTCCTTAAAATCTTCTAGCTAGGTTAGATGATAAAATGAAATATGGTATATATATATTTTTTATGTCAATTTTGGGTGGAATATGATTGTGTCGGTTAATTCCATCGATCAAGCTCACTGAGGGGTCCTCTACCTACTTGAGTTTTGGTGATTTGCACCTAAAAATGTTTTTTTTTTGTGCATCCATACAACATTGCGACGTTGTGTACCTAAGGGCTACAACCTTGTTTAGTTTGCTTAAAGACAGACAAATAACAAAACACTACGACACTCCAAAAGATGGCGCTGTGGAGCTACCAAGGAGAACCATGATGCTCCAGACCGCTGTATGTGTTGGGCACTATCAGGCATATTAGACAAAGAACATTGTGCACTGCGATGCTCCAAACAAGGCGCCATAATGCTATAAGGTAGTTTTCATTCTTGATTTTCATTAAGGGTTGTATCCCTTTATGGTTTTTGTATGTTTCTCTTTGTTTATTTGAGAGAGAATGGTGCAAGGATGAAGAAAGGCAAGGAAAGAGCTATAGAGAAGATAGATATGTGATATTCTTCCCAAATGTTTATAGAACATTTCTTGGTATGATGTGGCTCCATAGTTTTTTTTCTACATGAAATCATTGTATTTTTTCTTTCCACTTCGATTTTCTATTTCTTATTTATTTCACTGCGTTGTTTACTTTCCAAAAATATGCATTAAAGCAATGTTTTTCAATTCGAGTGAGAGTAATGGCTGAAAAAATAAGATACATGATTAAGAAGTGCAATAATTCAAAATTCTCATTCTCAATTATATAAATTGAAGGTCTACTCTACATAAGAAATTATATTTATCATTGGTAGAAATCACCAAGAAGTCAAATTTAATGATTATGGAGGAGAGGGAGGTTCTTGATAGGATGACCTTAGTTTTGATTGACTTTCAATTTTCTCATCTTTTTTATTCAACCTTGTAAATGAGAAGACTACAATTGATCTCATAGATGCACTGACTAAGATGTATAAGAAACCATCTACCTTAAATAATTTGTTCTTAATGAAGAAGTTATTCAATATGAGATGTTAGACAACACTTAAATGGTAGAGCACTTGAATAATCCAAGCATTGTGATGAGTTAGTTAACATAAAGTTTGATGATGAGATGAGAGCACTAATGATATTATCTTTATTGTCAAATAGATGGGATAGGCTAGTTACTAACGTGTGTAACTCTTATGGGAGTTAAAAGTTGAATTTTGAGAACATTGTTGGGTTACTGCTTAATGGAGAGGTTTGTAAGAAAGTGAATTATAAATCTTAAAATTTTTTCTTTAAATATTAAAGCCAGAGGAAGGGTTTAAATAGAAATCCATGTATCAGAGATATTAATCAAGTGAAAGAAAGTTTATTCATGTAGAGTGAAAGTTGTGCACCAGAACTGTGAAAAGAAGTGTCACTTGAAGAAAGATTGTACTTATCCAAAGAAGGCTAGTGGTGGTGGTCAAGATAAAAACACACTTATAAGCGTATCTATAGAAGAGCTTTAGCTAGGTTCTTTGATTTTATCTGGATAATTCTGAATATTGGGTTGTAGATTCAGGTGATTCATTTCATGCAAGTCCTAATAAGGAGACATTTAAGAATTACATAGAGGTGATATGGAAAAAGTGTATTTACGAGACAATATGACTTACAGTATTTTTGGATAGGGAGATGTTGATATTAAAATGCTAGATAGGTCAACTTGGAGACTCAAGGATGTTAGACATATTCCTTGTCTGAAGAGAAATTTAGTTTATGTGCGCCATCATGCAACCTTAGTCCATGTGACATCATTCACAGGAGATAAATGGAAGATGACAAAAATAGGTTATAATTATAGCTAATGATATATTAAAGGCACTCTGTATATTATAACCAAAAGATTAGATTCTATTCGAGTAAGTGATTTAATTGTTGATTGAGGTCTTTGACATTATTGACTTGTTTATATGAGTAAGAAATATATTCATTCATTTCTTACTAGAGGAAAGCTTCATAGTTTAAAATTTCTAAATCTAGATACTTTAAAGACTGTATATATGGAAAGAAATAAAGGTTAAGTTTTTAAAAAATTGGTTCCAAGGTGAAGTTAAAGAAGTTGAAATAGCACATACTGATGTATCAGGTCCTACTCCAATTTCTTTTATGAGAAAGCCTTTTTTTTTTTTACTTTTATTGATGATCACATAAAAAATGATTGAGTGTAATTCTTAAAATAAAATTCATATGCATTTGATGATCTTAAGAAGTGAAATTTCATGTTTGAAAATGAGACAAATTTAAGGCTTAAGTGTCTTAGATTACATAATAGTGGAGAGTATCATGAGGAGAAGTTCAACGAGTATTGTGCTTTGAATGGGATCACACAAGAGTTCACTACTCCAAGAGCATCATAAATGAATAGTGTTATAGAGTGCATGAATAGACAAGCATGAGTCTGCATGCTAGTCCACCCAAGTAGATCTGAGAAAATGTAATATATATTGTTATTTATTTGATCAATTGTGGTCCATCAGTTCTTCAAAATGAGGGATTTCCTTAGGAAACAACTTGGAGTGTTAAAGAGGTAAGTTTATCTATTCTCATAGTTTTTGGATGTTCATCATATATTCTTATTGATGCAGGATCTATGAGTAAGCATGATCTATAATCAATAAAGTGTATATTTATTGGATATAGCTTAGATGAATTTGGCTATAAAGTTCATTAGGTGCATGGATATCACATTAAATAAAAATTAAATTCATACTGATAGAAATGAAACTCCTAGGGATTCTTTTAAATATATTGAGATAGAGGATGAAGATGATCAAGAAGACAAATACATTAGTGTTTTCAAGCTGATGAAGCATAAAAAGTTCCTTAGATATCTGCTACTAAAATTAGGAGATAAAAAAATATATATATCAAAACCAATACAAAGGTATTCTATTTCCTTATATTATCTATTGGTGATATATGGTGATGAGCTAGAGTGATATAATGAGGTTTCTCTTGTTAAAGATTAAAAAAAAGTGGTAGCAAACCATGGATGATGATATCTATTCACATGAGTGGAATCTACTTTAGAGTTGATAGGTTATTAGATGATACGAAAGTGCTATAAAATAAGTGAATTTATAGGTTAAAAGAAGAACCAAATGGTAGCAACCACTACAAGGCTAAACTTGTTAATAGTTTTCAACAAAAGGAGGGAGTGAACTACATTAAATTTTTCTCTCTAGTGGTGAAGATAATCCAAATTAGAGTTGTACTGAGCATAATAGAAGTGAAGAATTTATATTTGGAGAAGATGGATATAAAGATAATATTTCTTCATGGCGACCTTGAAGAAGAGTTATACATTGTGCAACCTTAGTGATATGTGGTCACAGGTAAAGATGATCTCATGTGTAAGCTCAAAATGAGCTTATATTAGTTGAAGTAAACACCAAGATAGTGATATAGAATATTTGAAAGTTTTATGTATGATAATAGATATATAAAGTGTCAGTTAAATCACTTTTATTTTCTTAAAAACTTTGAATATTATTATATAATTCTATTTTTGTATGTGGATAACATGCTGAATGATGGGTCAAAAATGAAGAAAATAAGATATATAAAGGAGCAGTTATCAAAGGAATTTTAAATGAAAGATTTGGATCCATCAAAGAAAATTCTTTGTATAAGAATAAGCAGTGATAGAAGGGAAATTATAATGATTTGGTCTCAAGCTAAGTATGTTGAAAGGTGCTATAGAGATTCAATATGAATTAGGAAAAGCTAGTTTGCATTCCCTTTGGTAGTCATTTTTAGCTATCTAAGAAATGACTGCCTAAATCTAAAGTAAAACAAAAATAGATGGAGAGGAATCGATATGCTTCATCATTTAAAAGTTTGATGTATGTTATGATCTATATGAAATAAAATATAACATATTTAGTGCGAGTAGTCAACAGATTTATGAGCAGTCTAGGAAAACTTCATTGAGAGGCAATTAAGTGAATTCTCAAATACTTAAGAGGAACAATTGATAAAGTTATATATTTTGAAGATGTTGGGATTGATATACAGGGGTGTATGTGGATTCTAATCTTACTAGTAGGACAAGCATAATTGGTTATATCTTCACTTTTTGAAAAAGTGCAGTGAGTTGGGCTTCTAAATTACAAAAGATTATTATGCTTTCAACCATAGAAGCTGAGTATATTATTATCCCTGAGGCTAGCAAGGAGATGATATGTGATGCCTTAATATCAGATTTAGAAGAATTGTTAATTTATCTCTTAATCATTTATTAGAGCTTCTATAAATCATCAATATAATCTATATATCTAATATGAGCATTTAATAATTTTATACATCAAAATATTTTACAATATTTATTTTCCCAAAATCATATACATAATAGCTAAGAGATCAATACTCTATTATTTGCTCATGACTATAAAAGAATAAAAGAAAAATACAAACAATATTAAAAAAAAAACTAAAGACCTCTAGTAAACTCACTCCAGCTAGTGCTCACCCCTTCCCAAATATGAAATCATTAAAATTCATATAATGAGCTAATTAGCTCAAAAGTAACTCGAATTCTCCAAAGCTTTCAATGCAAGGATCTAATAATCAATATGTAATGCTCAATCCAATTAATATAACAGATAACAATGAATATAGTCAATAATCAAATATCATCAATAAAACTTAAAATTATTAATAATAAAAGTTAGAAATTATTATAATGAATATAGAAATCAAAAACAGGTTATAAGATTTAATAGATTAGTAAAATAGTGGTGCAAAAATTATTCATAAATCAATAAAAGAATCATGGCCAACAACTATCAATATCATTGTAACACTATCAAAGAATCATACAAAAATTGTTCATATAATATTTATGCATCCAACACTATCAAAGATGTCAATGTATCTGCCAATGCTTATGTGTTATCAATATATGCATGTATTGATGTATGATTTAGTAAGCTTTATTGTGATGTTTTCAACATCTTTTACCCCAACTACTTTCCAGATATCATATCAATTATATTTTATTTAACTAATTAATTATCATTATAGGTGGCTTTATTAAATCAATAAAGAGTTATCACTCTTTGCCCGTTGGCATAACTAGTCATCAATTACGGGATACAGTTGGGATAAAACCCAAATCATTTTTAAAGGAAAGATCATCGACCCACCCTTGTATGTAGAATATTAATATTTTAAGAGCCAATCTGCATTAATTATAGTGATGACAGCCATCCTTGCCTTAAACAATTGCCTCACTCATTTATATGAATGCAATATTTATAAAATGTAATAAAATCTATTTATAGCTTTAAAAAATTATAACTCCTAATTTACCTAGTGAAATTCAATAATATTACAATCAAAATATTCATAAAATCCATATCTTTGAGAAAATATATTTTTATTGATTTAGATGCAAAGAAATATGTCAAGCACAAAATCATTCAAAACTAAAATGAGATTTGAGTTAATTACAACGATTAGGAGAAATCTCTGAATAAAATCAGTGAACAAAAAAGCCCCTAACAACCTCTTATCTCCTTTCCCTCCCTTCCTTCCATCCTTTTTTTTTCCTTTCTAATTCCTTCACTAACAAGAATGACAGTGTGAGGATGGCAGTGAGTGCATAGATATTTTTATGATTAAATAAATATAAAATGATATTAATGTCCTAGTGTCGCAAAGATCAAACCCAACACCACAACACTACATATAAATTTTAAATTTACTATTGAACAGAGTTGCCAACGCAATCAGCAGCAGTTTCTAGTGCCGCTTTGCTGTCAAACCTAGTGTAACATCTAGTTCAAATAGAAATTCAATTTTTATTTTATCTTTTTAACACATTTCATTTTTCAGGTTCTCACATGATATTACTATGAAATTTCTGGCTGAACTTAGCAAAGAGCAAAAAAATGTGAAATTGCATAGTGATAGCATGAGAGATATTCATCTATCCTAGAAAGCTGCATTCCACGTCATAACAAAGCACATCCAACTTTTATATCATTTCATCATATTGCTTCTAGAAGATGGTCAGCTATCTTTCTAGAAAATTCACATGACTAAGAATGTTGCAAACACACTAGCAAAAAAGATGGCAATTGATAAACTGAAGTTGTGTACCTTCAATTGGTCTTCATGATGGATTAGAGCAGGGGTGAGCTACACCAAATAGATTATCATTGATGTTATAGATCGAGAGAAGGATTGATTGCAATCAGTTTCTAAGTGGGAGATTGTTAATATTTTGTGGAATCTGACTATGTCGATAAATCATGTTGTACTATTGCCTTGGACCTCAATTCTGTCATTCGAGCTCACCAGGGGATTGCAAGATGTCCTACTATACCCTTGCTTGGGTTTGGTGCTTTGTACATGATTTTTTTTATGCAAGTGTACAGTGCAGTAATGTTGTGTACCTAGGCATTGCACCACAGTGTAGTTTTCTTGGAGATAGACATGGAATGGAGCACTGTGGCTCTTCAAACACTAGAGCTGTAGTGTTGTAGACTCCCGTATTGTGGCACTGTAAGGTAGACTGGAGACAGAGAGTTGAGCGCCGCGGCTCTGCAATATAGGCTAGCAATTTTCTTTCTTTTTTTTATAAAGGGTTGCCTCCCTTGGTGGTTTTAGTATGTTTCTCTTTGTTTGTTTGCAAGAGAACGGTGCAAAAGTGAAGAGAAACAAGGAGAGGGCAAGAGAGAAGAGATATCTATACAATTTCTCCAAAATTTTCATAGTGAATTTGTTGGTGTGGGATGACTCTATGATTTTCCCAATTTCTAATTTTTCTACATTAAATTGTATTGTTCTTTCTTTCCGCTTCAATTTTTAATTTCTTGCTTATTACGATGTGTGGTTTTACTTCCCTAACATTTTCTGTTCAAAATGAGCTTCTTGCGACGGATTTGGAGAATTTACATTTGCTATAATGGCATTAATTTGCTTAGGAGCTAGGGTAAAGCTGCTTCTTTCATTTTAAGATCACCGCCAAACATTATTTTTTATAAATATCTCGTTCTGTTCTAAGGATTATTTTTTTGAGTCATCAAGTTACAATTCGGACGGTCAAACTCAGATGTTCACTAACCGTAATTTCTGTCAACTAATCTGCTAAATTGCTTTTATATTAAGTTATTTAGAAACCATATAATAATATCTTATGTTGCTTACATCTATTTAAGTCTAATTTGGAGTTATTTAGGCTTTTCTTTTAATAATTATTTTCGTTAAAGCTGGTTTTATTTCTATGGACTGTAGATGGGACTTCTTACGAAGGATTGGCAGATTTTTCAGCTTATACGCATCTTTGATTCCTTTGCTTTGATTTCTTCTTGTTTTGTTCTATGTGGTGCTTCCTGGACTCAACTCTATCATTTAATAAGATTAAAACACTACTTCTCTCTATATCTATCTATGGTGGTTTGCTACCGTATGTAACTATTAAATTAAACAGCTCTAAATTCTCATGCTTGTATAGAATGAAAAAGGGGAACCACCGAAGGACTTTATCATCAATACGATAAAGAATGCTATCTAATAATCCACCAAATGTAGTCTTTTAAAGGGGGAAAATATAAATAAGGAACTTTTGCTTATTTTCTTTAAGATAAAAGACCTATTAAAGAAGTCAAAGTGAGTTTGTTCTTTCTGCAACGCTGGGAAAACAGCTGACGAGTTTCTTGTGATGGGTTTTGTGATTGTTGAGATGTGCTAAGTTCTTTTTAATTTTTGGAAGAAACAATATAAGTGTTCCGAGGAAGAAATCAAAGCATTTGCAGCTCTTTTCGAGTTTGCGTTGGTAAGAAAATTTACTTCCCGCCGGCGAAAATTGAATCTTATTCGAAATTTCTTTTTCAATTTTAAAATTTCTAGAGAATTTTCTATTACGCTTTTGGATCCTCGTCACGTGCTTATCAAACTGGAAAATGTCTTCAACTATAGTCATGTGTTTGGTTATAAATATTATTATATTTATAATTGCTACATGAAACTTTTAAAATGGTCTCTAATGTTTGATCTCTATGTTAAATCTCCTATCGTCCTAATTTGGATTTACTTTCCTAATTTGAAACTACATTTTTTCACCTATTATTTTATATGGTCTGGGTTATTTGTTTGGCAGGCCTTTGCAAACAGATAATGCAACGACAAATAGCACAGATCTTTAGTTGTCATGGTTTTGATGGAACTTGATATATCTAAGTAGTATTCAATAGTGTTTGGCTTGAAGTTTGATTATGCTCAAAAAGTTGTCACGGAGAATTTGCTTGCCTCCTCTGACCACTATAAGACCCTTGGCCATCGCAAAATTGAATGTTTCTTATTACATCCTCAATTAAGGAGAAATCAGATTGTTAAATAAAAAACTTATATGCCTCATTCTAAACCAGATAAGCTTACTTTGTCTGAGGTATGTAGACAATATATATTTTTTTATTTTCTTTAAATATATTTATTAGTTTCTTCTAATTAAATTTGCATAGCATAACAATATACTACTCCAAAGGTAGACTAATATTCTACTATCAATTTTGAAAGTAAGAAACTATTATTTATTTTTTATTTTTTTTAATTAAGCACGACATATAAAATATACAATTCATCTCAAAAGATGAGAAGTATACTCTCGTATCTTCCTAATTAGAGAAATAAATTATAAATTTTATTTCCATAATCAAATATAGATGATATTCAGTTCGCCATAAAAGAAAATAAAATATCCATCTATCTTTTGATTATGAAATTAAATTTAAAATATAGATAAAGCTAATCTACATTCATAAATTTTTTTCCCTACCTTAGAAAGAAACTAAGATAGGATTTAATTTATTCGGGGATTTAGATTCCCTATAGGGACATGCCGCTATAGTTAATTGCATCTCCTAAGAAAATACTCTCGATTAAACAAAATGATTTTAAAATTCATATAAATTTACAGAAATACTTGGACTACTTAGATTTTATCACACATGCTTTAGATTATAAATTCTGGAATTGAGTTTGAAAATTTAGATTTGAATTAAGGAATGATGTGTATGGAGAGGAGTGTATACAGTCTGGAAATATCACTTGCCTAGAGTGAGCCGCTAGCTAACAGTCCTAAGAACAACAATCGACGCATGTATACAAGATATGGTAAGCTCTATCCTAAGATTCAAATAGTAGTTATTTAAAAAAATATATATATATATATATAAGATGCTACACAACATGCTTACGGAAAATAGAAACTACTCGTATGATGTAGATGATGCATAAACAACAATGAATAAAAGAGCAAATTTTATTTATTTATAAATTTATAAAATGTAATCCAGGGTTTATAGTAAAGTAATGGTAGCAAAGTTACACCAACAAGAAATTTGGATTCTAATCATATTATATACATGTAGAATGAAACATAACTACTTATAGTCTTAGAGTTCCAAGCCTTCTATGGGATTCAAAAAAGAAATATTCTCTCATCAAAAGAACATTCCTTCTTGAATATATATATAAATATAAATATATATATATATATATATATATATATATATATATATATATATATATAATACTAATTAATCATTAACTAATTAAAATTAATAAAACATACTTTTACCTTAAATGAGTTAGGGATTGGCTTGTTTAAGAAGGAGATGGTTCGGCTATGAGAGGGGAAACAGGCAAGCAGAGAATTCGACTGGGGTAGGAGGAAGGTTGATAACAATGGAGTGTTGACCTTGATTTTGCCAATTCACTGGGCCCAATGGATTAAGTTGACTAGGTCATCCTTTGACCTGGTCAACCCAACCCTTAATGGGTCAATTTTGACCCATTAGGCCCATTAAAGGCCCAATCCAAATTCAAATCATTCCAAACCTCTTCAAGGCTCAATGACTCGTCTCCCTTGACCCCCTTGACTGGTTTGACCAAGTCAAACATGGACTTGGTCAACCATGGCTTTAAGTAGGTTATGAACACCTATTTAGGAGGAATTAAGGCCTAATTAATGCATTTAAGAGCCTCTAATTGATTTGAAATTCAACCCACGGACAAAACCTGATAATTTCCCTCCCAATTGATTAGAGAATGGATCTTGGCCGTTGATCTTAACCCCAAGACTTTAAATACCCAAATTTAGGTCATTAGAGAGGATCCTTTTCCAAATTCTCTTGGAGCAAGCCCCCAAACTCTCTGAGATTTTGTGTGAGCCCTCTTGGAGAGTCTCTTCACCTTCACCACCAAGATCCGACGAGCTCGAGTCACTGGCGGCGAGAACTCCGACGAAACCGAAGCCAAGAAGCTTTCGGGACTCCTACCGCTCGATCAAAGGAGATTCGGAGCTCGAGGTCAAGAGGAAGATTGTTCATGCGGATCCCACAAGTCCAACGAGCCCAAGATCGTCTCAATCCACCGTGTGGAATGAGGTATATCACAAACTCTAGATAGAACACTTAGATCTAAATAACTGTCTATATAATGCATATTAAATCATAAAAATATACCTCCATGAATTCTCTTCATGCCTGGAATATATAGTTAAAATTTTACGGGATTTCGTCCAGCCGTTTGGGAGAACGAGGTGAAAAACACCCCTAAGCCTTTGGTCCGGTCGGCTGCATGAGTGAGGTGTTCTAGGCCGTTGATCTCACGATCAACGACTCGGATAAGGTCAAACGGAAGTTCCGTCCGTTGAGTCGGACAATCCCACGGATCTCCTCAGGATCCGGCTCGATCTGGGCCGTTCCTCTTGAAGCTGCGCGAATCCAACGGCCACAGGAGCATACCGACGTGGATAAGTGGCCTTGGCCTTGATTGCGGCATAATTGCCGCAATCATTGGTTGGTGGCGCAACCGCCAATGATTGTTCGCGGCCCCGGGATCCAATCCCGGGCCGCCACAAGTTTAGCAGCTTTTATTTCTAATTAAAATTTTATTTTTAAGTATATATTCATTCAGAAAAATTTAAAAACTTATAGAAAATTCATTTTCGCTCCGTTTTTAACGCACAATACCTTGTTTTGATCGTATTTTTATTCTCTACATAGGAAATTTTTTTTATAAAAATGATTTGTAATTTTTAAATTATTAATAAAACAGTAACGGTACTATTTAAAAAAAAATATTTTTTTTATTATTTTATTATTATTATATTATAATATTATTGTTTTAATTATAATATTAGTAATTATATTCTTTTAATTCATTTTTGTCACTATTTTGTACTTGTTTACTATTATTATCATTATTATATTTATTTAGATAAAAAATGTATTTTTAAATAGTTAAATATTTTTCTAATTAATTTATTAGTTAAATTACTTAAAATATTAGTAATAATTAAAATATTACTATTAGTATATATTTCTAAACTACTTTAAGTTTCAGAACTATTAAAGTATTATTTTATGCTATTTTTGATAATTATTTTTAAATATTATTTATTTTTAATTATTTTTAAACCCCTTTATTGATTTTAAACTTAAACAAATCATAACTTTCTCGTTTTAAATCAGATTTCGATGCACAGCACCTTGTTTTGTTTGTATTGGAATTCTGCATGATTTGAGACCATCCTTGTTTAAAAATGTTAGGTACATCTGTATTTATTTTGAAAATAGTAAAAGGACACTATTTTAAAAAGATTCTATTATTGTATTTAAACTTGTAAAATTCATTAATCCGTCGTTTTAAATTATATTTTTTGTGTGCGACCCTTGAACTTCTTAGAAAAATAAGGGCTTTATTTTAAAATTACTTTTAGTGTCCCTTGCCGGCTTTCTAGACAGATTCCTATTTGGGTTGGCTGATGGGACTATTTTAATTCTATTTATATTATAATTATTATAATTATTTTGAAACTACAAATTATTTTCAAATCGTTTTGAAACCTCGATTGGGATGTTTTGAATTATGTTTATTTTTCACAAAAAATTATTTCTTTGCTTTTAATATAAATTTATTTTTATTTTAAACTCTTTTGAAATTACCTATATTACTAAATTAACCTAATTTTGGGAGATTCACTACATGAAATTTTGGACATAGGTTCTATGAATGGTTGAGTCCCAACCATGGGGGAGTGTATTAGTGGATAATTGAGTCCCAACCATTCACTAATACCTTTATTAGGTGTTTTTTTCATTTTCTTGTTGTTCGTAGATTGCATGTGTAGGTTGCACCACGAGCACTTAGTTTAGGCTCTCCTAGATCTAAGGACATGGTGTGTTTACTATTTTTATATATTTTCCATGCATTATTACCTCGAGGGTTAGTGTGAACTTCGATTTAAACCATTTAACGTAGTGACACCTTAAGGACAAAAATTAAGGACTTGTCTAGCAAATTTAGAAATTTTCTAGGGGCTAGGATAGACTCTAGATTGACATAAAAACTTCAACACTTAAACTTAGTGACATCTAAAACATCCCAGAATTTTCTAGGAATTTTTAGGGCTTGTTAGACCCTTTAGTTAACCAACCCTAATTAACCTGCTAAATAAGGCCCCGAGACCTTCAAAAAATTACAATAAATACATTTTAGGTCAAAAAATTACCCATAATACCTCAAACTAACTAGAATATGTTCCTTAACCTTAGATAAATAGGGCTCCCTAGTTTGACTTCAGGTTAACCCCTAATTTGACCATAGGCAGAATTTAATATTTTGCCTATAATAATTCATTAAAAATTATTAAAAATCTTAAGTTTTACTCAAACACTTGGGAACACCTTCTCAGGTCATCCTGGACCTTTGGAGGTGATTCTAATCAGTTTGGAGTTGATTTGGATCAAAACAATAAAAACAGTCATTTATTAGGAAATTTAGAAATTCCCTTAATTACCCGATCTTTAGAAATCCATAACTAATTGTAGAAAATTCAAAATTAGGCAAACTCACTTGCATTAGACTCCAATTAGGGGCTAGTATTTATTAAAAATCTTAGAATTCTAGAAAATAGCCTAGATTAGAAAGTCAATATTTTGGTCAACTGTAGTTCCTTTAGGGCCCAAAACTTAGGAAAGTCATAACTTTGCCTAGAAAATTCTGATTTTAGTGTACTACCTGGCTAACTACTCCTTTTAAGGTCTAATATTTTTCTAAGGTATTAGGAGACCCAAACCTAGCTTATTTCCCATAGTGATTTTTTGGACTCTTAGCCTAGTTCCTAAGAGGACCTGGACCTTTCTAAAATTGGCTAATATCACATAAAATTTAAATATCAGTAGCCTAAGCTCTTAAAACTGATCAACAAATTGAAATAATTAAAATGGACCCTAATCCACTAATATTTGAATTTCAACTAAAATATCCTTTTTAGACCCCCAACAAACTTGAACTCTAGATAACTTTAACTAAATACCCTGCTTAAGACCTATCCAAACCTCACCAGCCTTACACACATATAGAATTGTTTGCTAGGGCACCACTTCTAGATCTAGGTTAGGCCGCTGGGTTTTATTTTTTTGCTGTGTACCAGAGCTTTTCGTGGCTTTCATTGCATACTGTATGAAAATGATTGGTGTGTTTGCTTACTTTTTCTGTGCTCTGCGGATGATGTGATGAGCGCTAGATTTAGCCCTAGGTTAGAGACATTATATATATATATATATATATATATATATATATATATATATATATATATATATATATATATATATATATATATATATATATATATATACTGTTCTTCCGTGCAGGTGGCCATGCTCAAGCTAGTAAGGGGGGGGGGGCACCGCTATAATTTCTAATGTTGTCTTATGCAGGTGCTTGCTCAGCCTCCTTATATAATGAGGGCTAAAATCATTAAATAATTATAACTGCTACAGTTGGAGCTGTTTAGCCCTCATGATTAAGAGCATGGCTTGGCACATGGTCAATGATTTGAGTTATTTTTATTTCTATATATAACTGCTTGGGATTTTTATTAGGATAACTATGCAGGTCCTTCAGATTTTTTTGTCTTTCTACTTTATATTTGATGTAAAATTTATAATAATTGTTAAGAGTTGTGAAAACAACTTTGAGTTGGGATATTCTTATCCGACTCGGATTGAAGGCATCTCTAAAGGGGAGAGTCTTATTCCATTTGGAAGACCGAGTTGGATGGCTTTAGATATCCAAAGAGAAAAGGCAATACCCCCCTGCTGGGGGAAATTATCTCGTCATTTGGATATTCAAGCCATGACGGATCCAAGGAGTCCAAGGAGAAGATATCCAAGGAGACCAAGGAGGTGAGTTCCAAGGAGTCCAAGGAGGAGAGATCCAAAGAATCTAAGGAGAAGACATCCAGAATGCTAAAGATTGAAGACCTAATATCCCACTAAAAGTTGTTGGCGTCTGTCATAGGCTTAGAAATCCAGGTTGTTGGCAGTGGTGCCCGGCCACTTTACTTTTTGCATATCTGGGTTGTAATAAGGGCATTTTGCCTATGACCATTTAGTTGATTATTCTGGATTTATATTTATGTGTTTACCTGATTACACAATAGAATTACCTGCCTTTTCTTGGTTTCTTTCTTGTATGCCATTTTTGCTTTCGCATGGATTTTTGTTAGGCTCTTTAAGGACTATAAAATTTTTCTACTCATAACTAACTCCTAAAATTTTAAGTTCTAAATAACATAGAAACTTAACGAACCTAGGGAACTGCCGGAATCGTCCAGGGTCGCATGCATATTACTTCATCCCTCTTTTCTTGTTATAAGACATCTCCCTGCCTGCGGGTAGAGTCCAGATTATCTGGCCTATGAGGATGAAGTGCCGGATCTAGGGAGATCTAGTCTTTTCTAAAAATTATTTTCTATAAGCCTATTTTTAAAATTCTATAGCATTCATGAGCTGATATTTCAACTAGGATGCATTGCATTAGTAACCAACTAAATAAAATTTAATTGTATTAGATAGGAACATCTGACCCACATAAGTCAAGGACCACTTAGGAAATTCTCTAGATGTTGGTCCTATTTCCAAAGAACTGTACCACCCACCCATCTTTCATAACTAACTTGATAGCATGGTTTTAAAGCGATTAGGTGGTTAGCTGGCTCCCCAATCGAGGCCGGTGTAAGTCCAGGTTTTTGTACTACATTAGCTAGGACACGGGTCTTAGTGTTTCGTAGAACACTAAGCCCAACCTAGATTTAGGATTCGAGGATACTACACTCGGTCTCGTAGTATGCCTTAAATAGTAGGTAGGTCCCTTCCTTTCAGGGACTATAAATCATAGTTATCTGTGTTAGAGGATGACGCCACCTCCATCTTCTCTCACGCATGTGATTGAATGCTTGTTTTCTTTTCTCAATTTCTCTCTAGTGCCCTAGAGCCTCCGAATGCTGGTATGAACCATGCATGTTGATTCAGCCCTTCGAACCTTTCTTCCTTTTGGATAGGACTTTCTAGTCTTGACCCATGTGTCAAACCCACTTTAGAAGAGGATAATGTATGATCCTTAATCAAGAGTTTTCTCAGGCTCCAGCCTGGGATGTAATTAACCACGGGGGCTTGCGCTGGTGGGAAACTCGATCCCACATCTACTAAACCCCATTCGAACTATTGTTTCGGGTGGGGGAAACCCGTGATTAGGTCGTATATATTACTACCCATCGAGCTGTGTTGGCGACAGTCTCTATCCTCAATGGTTAGTCGTATGCACGATCCAATCTGTCCCTTCCAATTGACCCGTTGGCGCAGTGCTCTTTCGGAGGTCCACATGGAGTTCGGTAGGTCTAGGGCTTCTGATTACAAGGATTGGAAGGCATGTTTGTGGCATGCGGTAGGGACAGAGGATTCAAGAAAGGAAATGGGTTTGAGGGCCTTCAGTGTAATATCCCCAATCGACAGTAGTAAATTATATAAATAGTATAAAAGTCTATAAAGCAATAAACCCGCATGTATGCCAGATATATATAGTAAATGTTATATCTATAACCTCATTCAAATCACTAAAGAAAGCATCGTATCCATAATATCACTACAATATAAAATCGTATATAGCGTCAAATTAATACATCAGTAATGACTGTTGAAATCAAATCAATACAACAAAATCATATTTTATATCACGTGCTCAGTATATCGCATGCATCCAGTTAATCTATATCACTTACTCAGTGTATCACATGCATAAGATCAATACAATGAATTAGTAGTATCAAATATTACCAATGTCTGTATTAGTATCAATAACAGTCCAATGATAGAAACAATAATGAAATAATAATAACAGTGAAATCGTGCAGTAACAGTAAATCTATACAGTAACGATAAATCCATACCGTAAAAATAAATCTATAAAATATCAAGAAAAATGCCTTAAGAATATGCATTTCAGTAGTCGCACTAAACAAGTAGAAGTCCTGGCTATCACAGTATTTTTCAGTGTTAGTAAACAGTTAGCTCAGTAAATAGAGTTGTTAGCCTTTGCCTGTCGGCATAGTAATAATCTCCTTATAACTCCCAATCAGTGTATCACATGAATTAGTATAGGATAACACCAAACTGTAGTATTTAAAGGAAAGCTCGTCGGTTCTCCATCTTGTACAAGTAAATCAATCCTCCAACCAACGGGTCAACTAGTCTTTACTTATTTGTTTCACACACATATAATATTATCAATATATTATAACAGTAATAGCGACCAGCTATTACTCAAGCACATATCTATATCCATTTTAATACATTATAACAAATAATTAAGCTTAATTAAGAGGATGCCAAAATATCATATCGATATACAATAAAGAATCCTATTAGATAAAAATGCACATTTTCAAAAAATTATCAAATTATCAGAGATTGCATAAAATAACATTTCAAAACTTTAATTGTACAGAAGCATTAGTTTTGAACATCCAGATAATTTTCTATTTGATAAAAACCCCGCAAATATCCAAAAGACTGATGAAAATTTTCAGTTAATATTCGAAACGTGCAAAATCATATTCTCTATAACATACTTAAATTTACACGATGAAAGCTTCGTCAATATAAAGATATGAACACATTTTTTTGTAATGGAAACACAAATTTGAGCAAAAAAAACTACCAAAATATGAAATCTTCTAAATCAAAAATAGGATACGGATTCCTTAATGTGAGACAAATAATTATCTCACTACTTCGATGATCAAAAATTGCTCCGCGGCCTCCAAAGCCAAGTTTTTTTTTCTTTCTTCCTTCTCTTTCTCTCTCCCCTTTTTCTTTCCTGTATTTTCTCTCTCTACAAAACCAAGAAAATGAGATATTTAATGGTCTGAGTTATTTTAAATCGTACTGACGATATTTACATTCATACCATGACGATCGGCTATGTACACAGATCATACAGACGATAATTAATTTTGTCCCTAGACGATGAGCTCTGTCAAAAAAAATTTGTTCAGTTCGTACAAATGGACTCAATTCATACTAACGGATCGTACAGACGAACCTGCACTTGTTCAATTTGTACAGATGATTCGTACAGACTAACTGCACCAAAAATCATAAATTTCAAGAGTTCTCCCAATCTACCCACCTTAAGAAAAATTTCATCCCCGACATTTTCCTTAAGGACTCAAACATAATATATATATATAAATAAATTCGTACAATCAAAACTTAAATTAAATCAAATCAAAATCAAAGCATGTCAAAATCAAACAGTCATGCAGTTCATTCTATCACATGTCATTCAATAACGCATGAAAAGTAATGCATCTTAATCTACCCAATCTATCCAAGTCTCAATCAAATCCTATAGCTCTGATAACAATCAATTCTTCTAATAACACTACTCTGACAGCAATTATGATATCCCTAATCGATAGTAGTAAATTCTATAAATTGCATAAAAGTTTATGAAATAATAAACCTGCACGTATGCCAGATCTCTATAATAATTTTCATATATATAACCTCATTCAAATCACTAAAGAAAGCATCGTATCCATAATATAAGTACAGTATAAAATCGTATACAACATCAAATCAATACATCGGTAATGACTGTTGAAATCAAATTAATACAGTAAAATCATATTCTATATCACGTGCTCAGTATATCACATACAATCCAGTTAATCTATATCACTTACTCAGTATATAACATGCATAAGATCAATACAATGAATCAGTAGTATCAAATAGTACCAATGTCTGTATTAGTAATAATAACAGTCTAGTAACAGAAATAGTAATGTAATAACAATAACAGAAAAATCATGCAGTAGTAGTAAATCTGTATAATAATGATAAATCCATACAGTAAAAATAAATCTATAAAATATTAAGAAAGATTCCTAAAGAATATACATTTCAGTAGTCACACTAAACAAGTAGAAGTCCTGACTATCGCAGTATTTTTCAGTGTTAGTATCAATGTCAGTAACTCGTTGGCTCAATAAATAGAGTCATCACCCTTTGCCCATCGGCACAGTAATAATCCCCTTATAACTCCCAATTAGTATATCACGTGAATTAGTATAGGATGACACCAAACCACAATATTTAAAGGAAAGCCCATCAGCCCACCATCCTGTACATGTAAATCAGTCATCCAACCAATGGGTCAACCAATCTTTACTTATTTGTTTCACACTCATATAATATTATCAATATACTATAATAGTAATAGCGACCAGCTATTACTCAAGCACATATCTACATCCATTTTAATGCATTATAATAAATAGTACATAATTAAGCTTAATTAAGATGATGTCAAAAATATCATAACGGTATACAACAATGAATCCTATTAGATAAAAATGCACATTTTAAAAAAATTATCAAATTATCAGAGATTACATAAAATAACACTTCAAAACTTTAATTGTACTGAAGTACTAGTTTTTAACATCCACATAATTTTCTTTCTGATAAAAACCTCGTAGATATCAAAATGCCAGATGAAAATTTCTAGAAAATATTCAAAACGTGCAAAATCATATTCTCTATAACATACTAAAAGTTATACTGTGAAAGTTTCTTCAATACAAAGATATGCATATTTTTTAGTAATAGAAACACAAATCTATAACAACAACAACATCAAGCCTTTATCCCACTACGTGGGGTCAGCTACATGAATGCTTTTTCTCCATTGTGTCCTATTAAAGGTCAAATTCTCGTTTAAATCTAATAAAGAAAGGTCATTCCTAATATTTTCTAACCAAGTCTTTTTAGGTCTGCCTCTATCTTTCTTAACATAAGTCAAATATAATGCCTCTACTCTCCTAACTGGGTCATTGAAAGGCCGCCGTTTTATGTGTTCAAACCATCTAAGGAGACTCTCTCTAATCTTATCTTCTACTGGAGCTACTCCAACCTTTTCACATATATACTCATTTCATATCCTATCTTTAAGGGTAAAGCAACTCATCCACCTGAGCATCCTCATCTTTGCCACACTTAACTTAGTATTATGCTTCTCTTTTAATGGCCAACATTTAATACCATAAAGCATTGCAGGCCTCATTACCATCTTATAGAATTTTTTCTTAAGTTTGAGGGGTTTTTCTATCACACAACAAGCCCGATGCATTCCTCCACTTCAACCATCTAACTTGAATTTTGTTGATAATCCCCATCTATTTCACTATCACTTTGAATAATAGATCCAAGATATCTAAAACATGAACTCTTATTAATGACTTAATCACCCAAAGTCACAATCCTCTCACTAGGTCTATTACTACTAAAATTACACTCCAAAAATACCAAAATACAAAATCTTTAAAATCAGAAATAGGATACAGACTTCTTACTATGATACAAACAATTATCTCAACTACTTTGACGGTCACAAATTGCACCATGGCCTCCAAAACTAAGCTTTTTTCCTTTCTTCCTTCTCTTTCTCTCTCCTCTTTCTCTTTCCAACCTTTTCTCTCTCTTCAAAACTGATAAAATAAGCATACGGGTGATATTCACATTCATACCGGGATGATCAGCTCTGTACAAAGATCGTACGAACGATAATTAATTTCATCCCTAGATGATGGGCTATATAAAAAAATTGTTCAGTTCATACTAACAAATCGTATAGACGGACATGCACTTGTTCAGTTCATACAGACTGTTCGTACAGACTAAATGCATAAAAAATCTTGAATTTCAAGGGTTCTCACATTCAGCTTAAGGGAATCGGTGGATGACGCGTTGGGTAGATGTAGGGAGAAAGCACTCTCTCTCTCTCTCTCTCTCTCTCTCTCTCTCTCTCTCTCTCTCTCTCTCTGTGTGTGTGTCTCTCTCTCTGTGTGTGTGTGTGAATTAAAGGTGTGGTATGTGAACAGAGAAGGGGTGTATGCAACTCAATGGAGCAAGAGATGTCTGAAGCTACAAGTGGTGTTTGGTTAGGAGTCGAAGTAGGGAAGGAAGATTTGGGGTCGGTTTGCTTAAGGGCGTGTGAAGGAGGAGGAGGTTTCAGAAGGGGTTGATGAGCAGAGGATTTACGAAAGAAGGAAGAAGTAAATAATCAAGCGAGATGTTCCTTTAGCATTGTATTTAACAAGTTAAATGAAAGCACGATTGAGATCTCCACACGCAGGAGATAGAACTATTCAGCGTCATTGCAGATTGGGGACGTCATTATGCCTAATATAATTTTCTAAGTAAAATATGCCAAATGTTCTTATGATATTTAAGATTGCAAAACTCAACCCATAGCGTATTATGTTGGAAGAGAAGGCTAAAGAGAAAAGAGAAAGAAACTAAAAATTTTTATTTCTTACTTTTGACTTGATAAAACTCAAAGACACCACCACTATTTATACTAGTAGTACACCGTTAAGATTGTGCCAACACATTTTAATCTAATGATAACAAATGACTCTCTAGAGTATTCTTATATCTTCACTCATAAATGCACTAATCTTCACTCATAAATGATAAATGACATTAAATGCCTATTCTAGACTTTTCTAACAATTACTCTATAATAGATTTCTAGAGTATTCTAATAATTATTACATAGCAGATTTTCTAGATACTTCTAAAATAGATTACTCTAGATTACGGCCTTCAATCAAAAGCCCAAATAATAGTGGGTCAATTTAAGTTTAATTTCCAACATCCTCCCTTAAACTTAATTTTGTGACTCCAAGAAAATTTCTCATCTTGATATAGTCCTCATACTTGAGTGGCTTGGTGAAGATGTCAGAAAGCTGGTCTTGTGACTTCACATGTTCTGCTTGCACTTCCTTCCTTGCAATGCATTCTCTAATATAGTGATAACGTGTATCAATGTGCTTGCTTCTATCATGGAAAACTAAATTTTTGGCTAATGCTATTGCGGACTTATTATCAACATGAATCTTCATTGCTTCTTCTTGAGGCATCCTTAATTCGTTTAACAAATTTCGAAGCCAAATTGCATGGCAAACACAAGATGTTGCATCTATATACTCTACTTCATAGGTAGACAGACTGACAATTGGTTGTTTATTTAACATCCTGGTGAAAGCTATATCTCCCATAAAGAACACATAACTAGTGGTGCTCTTTCTATCATCCATATCGCCAGCCCAATCACTGTCACTATATCCTACAAGTCTAAAATCATTAGATGAGGAATAGAGTAAGCCAAGGTGAATTGTACCTTTGATATAACATAGGATTCTTTTAGCAGTCTTTAAGTGGCTTGTGGTTTCAGTCTCCATATAACTATTGACATGTCTGACAGCATAGAGAGTATTAGGCCTTGTGCATGTTAAGTAGCGTAAGCTCCCAACCAGACTCTTGAAAAATGTATGATCGACTCTGTCTCCTTCATTATGCTTTGATAGATTTACTCCACATTCAATAGGAGTATTTATAGATTTGCAATTATCCATCTTGAATTTCTTCAGCATCTCCTTTGCATAGCTTTCTTGTGAGATAAATATTCCATCTTCCATTTGATGGACTTCAATGCCCAAATAATAGGTCATGAGCCCAATATCAATCATCTCAAATTCCTTAATCATTACTTGTTTGAATTCTTCAAACATCATTTGATTGTTTACAGTGAAGATCAAATCATCAACGTACAAGTAAAAGATTAAAACATCTTTCTTCTTATTCTTGATGTAAAGAGCATGTTCATAAGGGCATTTTATAAAACCTTTATCTTGCAGGTACTTGTCTATTCGGCTATTTCATTCTCCTGGTGCTTGTTTCAATCCATAGAGCGCCTTCTTTAGCTTGAGAACTTTGTCTTCATGCCCTTTGACTTCGTATCCAGGTGGTTGTTGAATATGTACTTCTTTAAGAGCTTCATTCAAGAAGGCTGATTTTACATCCATTTAATGTATCTTCCATTTATTTTGAGCTGCCAAGGAATTGATTAGTCTAATTATTTCTAAGCGAGCAATAGGAGCAAATATCTCATCATAGTTGATGATGGCTCTTTAACTATAGCCTTTTGCCACTAGTCTTGCCTTGTATCTTTCAATTTCTCCTTTAGCATTCTTCTTTGCTTTCTACACCAATTTCATGCCAATTGCTTTATGTCTGTGTTGAAGTGAAGTCAGCTCCCATGTGTCGTTCTTCTCAATTGCTTTAAATTCTTCATCCATAGCATCCTTCCATTTCTTATTTTATATGGCTTCTTGAAAATTCATGGATTCACATTCTGCAAAGAGGCAAAAGAGTGTAAGATTTTCTTGATTTTCTATTACCTCATATATATATATATCTATATATCTTTTAAGCTCCTGAATCGTGATATTCTTTCACTTGATCTTTCTTGATTATCTGTTGTTGATGTTGCTAGTGGAGAAGTAGGCTCCTCTCTTGCTTGCTCCATCCTTTGCTGCTCCGTATATTCTTCTTCATATTTGTAATCTTTATCATTTGATCCCCAGTCTCATTCTCCTTCTTCATCGAATATAACATCTCGACTGATAATTATCTTTCCAAGATTGCGATTGTATAGCTTATATCCTTTTGAGTTATTATCGTAGTCGATGAAAATGAACTTCTCACTTTATCATCTAACTTACTTCTTTTCATATCAGGTACGTGCACATTAGCTATGCTTCAAAAAACCTTTAAATGGGAGATGCCGGACTTTCTTCCGCTCCATACTTCTTGTGGAGTCATTCCCCCACACACTTTTTGTTGGTGAATGGTTGGCCAAATAAACTGCATAGGAGACTGCTTCTGCCCAAAATTCCTTCGGCAGCCTCTTGTTTTTGAGCATACTCCTCGCCATGTCAAGGATGGTTCCGTTTATCCTTTATGTTACTCCATTTTGTTGAGGGAACCCTGGGACAGTTAGAGATCGACGTATCCAATTAGCATCACAGAATTCTTGAAATTCTTTTGAAGTGAATTATCCTCGATATGATCGTATAGCCTTGATCTTGAGTCCACTTTCTTTCTCGACGGCGGCTTTGATTTTCTTAAATACACCAAATGCTTCTGATTTTTGCTTCAAAAAATATACCCATGTTTTTCGTGAGAAATCATCAATGAAGAAAAGAAAGTAGTTGCTCTTACTAAGCGAGCATGGCTTTATTGGTCCACAGACATCTGTATGTATGGGCTCCAATGGCTTTCGAGCTCTCGAACTTGATTCTCTTGGAGAACTTTTTCTAAATGCTTCATAAGTAAACATGCTTCAAACATTTGATCGGGATGCTTGATGCATGGAAGACCCCTCACCATCTCTTTCTTTTAAAGTAGTTCCAATCCTCCAAAGTTGAGATGCCCAAATCGGAGGTGCCATAACCAAGACACATCTTTATAGCACGCTTTAAGGCACTTGGCAACATCATTTTGAATGTTTAGCAAAAACATTCTATTTCTTGACTTTGGCAATTAAAGTGCCAATATTATCTTTTAAGAAAGGATAATTATTTTTTAAAAGAATATCATATCCTTTATCTAAAAGTTATCCCACACTTAAAATATTACTTTTCATATTTGATATAAAATAAACATTAGAAATAAATTGATGCTTCCCGTTCTTCAAGTGAATAAGGATGTTACCTTTGCCTTTTACTTCAATTTTTGAGTCATCTCCAAAGGATATATTATTGCCCACTGTTTCATCAAGCTCCATGAACATGCTTCTTTTTCCACACATGTGATTAATTGCTCCAGTGTCCAGGTACCACGTTCCATCTTCACATCTTTCATTATTTTTGTAGGCTAGCAATAGTATGTCATCTTCTTTTCTTTCTTTTTCTACGTAGTTGACCTTTTCATTCACTTTACTTTTGGGCGCTCTATATTCTTTAGCGTAATTCCCAAATTTGTTACAATTGTAGCACTTAACTTGAGATTTCTCGTACCTTGAGTTTGAGTATCCTCTTCCTCGCCCTCTTGTTGAATTTTCTTCTCTTTCTTGATTATTGTTGTTGAAATCTCTTTCTTGTTCATTTGCACGACCTCGTCCTTGTCCACGATCTCTTCCATGATAGTTTTTATTATTATTGTCGAAGCTTTCATCTTTCTTGGGTAATTTGAGATCTAGCTTGAGTTGCTCGGTAATCCCTTCATTCATCTTCCTTCTTTCTTCATAAGCTTGCAATGAACCCAAGAGTTGCTTTATTGTCATCTCATGTAGATCTTTTGTCTCCTCAATGATAGTTGTGATACTATCAAATCTTGATTTTAGCGATCGAAGAATCTTTTCAATGATAGTCACATCTTCTAGCTTCTCACCATTTATTTTTAGTTGATTAGAAGTGGAAAGAACTCTTGAAAAATATTCGGAGACCGTCTCTCCTTCTTTCATTTGCAAGACGTCAAATTGTCTTCTTAACTTTTGAAGATGTACCTTTTTAACCTTCTCTTCTCCCTTGTATGATACTTGGAGCCTCTCCCATGCTTGTTTGGCTGATGTAACACTTGAGATTTTCTCAAAATCGTCATCATCTAACGCTTGATAGATGAGGAAGAGAGCCTTCTTGTCTCTCTTTCTTGAATCTCTTAAACTATCCTTTTGTGTTAAGGATAGAACGAACTCATCGTTTGGCTCATCGTATCCTTTCTCTACAATCTCCCAAACGTCATGCGCTCCAAAAAGTGCCTTCATCTTTATACTCCAATTATCATAATATGTCGTCTTGAGCAATTCAAAAACACTAGCTATGAGAAAAGAATACTTTGCATAACATTAAATGGAACAAATGGTGATCGTGAGGTGCCTTCAAGAAACTGCAAAAAAATGAATTGTACGAATAAGATGTAATGAATAAAAAAAAGAAGAACATAAACTCAAGATCTTACTAATTTCCCCAGTATGAAGAAGTAACTGATCGACTTGCCATCGGCAGTGATAAGTGGAAGAAAGAACACAAATGAAGAAACAATTTTAACTTGTCGAGATCAATGGAGAATGTAAGAGAGGAACGAGTGTGCACTATGCATGTTTTTGTGAGAGAGGGAAAAAAAAAATCTCGAGAGTAATAACGCTCTCATGAATTAAAAAATAGATTTAATAAAATTACTTTTGTGATTTAATAAAATGTTTTTAGACATCATTCTAAAAGTGACTTACTCTTTGTGCAATAAAACCTTATATTTTATGTGATGTCAATCAAATAACACTTACAAAAATAAAAAAGTAAATTATAAAATGCATCTATTTTTGTTATATATTTTGAAAAATATTATGATCCATACATCTCCAATAATCAATCTTACAACGGCCCACTACTATTTCTTATATACTTATTTTAATTTTTCAATAGTTGTTTAAACATTTGGCTAGTGTCATCAATTTAATTCTCCACCATTTTATTAACTTTATATGTCGATTGTAGATATTCCCCAAATATGATTAGGGGTGTAAGTGAGCCAAGCCGGCTTATGAGACAGCTCGAACTCGACTAGTTAATGAGCTCGTTAGCCGAGAGCCAGGCTTCATAAGGAAGATACTCAACTTGACTTGGCTCGTATACACCCCTATATATATATGATCAATCATAGGTTTAACTCAAAAATGCACTTTTTATTTTACTCAAACTTATTTGAGTGAAATCAAAAAGCTTCTCTTTTTGAAACCTCTATTTTCTATATCTATTTCTCTATATTTTCTTCATAAAAAAAATAGTAATATTTGGTGTAATCAATTGAAAATTCTAACTTCAACAAATACTACTAAGAGCAAGATGCATCATTTATACCATTTGAAGATGCTGTTAGACCTATACTTGCTTGCTTCTACACTGCCTGCAACTCAAAAGCATGGAATCCAAAGTTCAGAAGATAAATCATAATTACACAATTTCCAACGAAATAATGAAGAAACCACAACTGTACATGACAGTGTAATTTCTCCTCCAGTCTTTTTTACATACATATCCTGCTATCCTTTACTTGACTTTAGCCTGCAAGTTATGAAATTCTCCCTGATCAAGCATAAAAGTAAAAAACTAGTAAGAAAAATGAAGCAAAAGCTGACCAAACTAATCAGGCAACCTGTGTTGTGTTTGACCAATTTCATTGGGGCAACACGCTTGGCAAGGGCGATGGAATTGTTCGAGACGGGGACGAGTCAAATCTTGGTCAAATACGAGTTAGTGGGATGACCAGGACCCTAACCCATTTTTCAAACGGGTCATGAATTGAAATCAAAACCCACCCATTTGTTAAACGGGTCAACCCGAACCTAGATTTTTTGAATCCAATTTGAGATGAATTATCAGGTTGGGTTAATAATTGTCACCCACCCCCAGTCCAATTTCAACATATTTTATTGAGTCCCGCAAATGCATAACAGAAAACATTGTAAATGTATTTTTAATATCTTTTTAAAAAATATCATATATTAAGTCAACCTGTTTCTACAGTCCTAAGCATCAACCATCATATTGCCTTTAATTAACTTTTTTTTGTTACACCAACCCATTAATATTATTCAAAAGTAATTGAGGCGATTGTTTACACTAATACGTACAATTTAAATTTAATTGTACCATAAAGTTGATGTTGACATTAATTGTCTGTTAATTTTTAAGAGAATTAGAGTGCTATAATTAAATTATTATAGTTGATAAATAATTCAGCTTTTGTTTATATATGACCTGTTCTTTTATTTTTTATTTTTACAATTTAGATAATTGATAAATTTTTTAAAACTCGACATATAAATAAATGAATGTAAACTTTGTCATTTATTCATCTATGTTCATTAACAAGTTTGTTGTTGTTTAATTTAATGATGACTTAATTTTTTAGACAATTAAGGTTTCATTTGAGACAACTTTATCACCGTTTCTTAAAGCAGATTTTTAAGACAAAATTTTTAATTTTTGTACAACAAAGGGGGATCAAAAAAGCAATAAGAAAGCCATCCCGAATATAACCTAATTCTATGTTATAACTATAATTTTTGTATATTCTATCCACATCGAAAGCTATTTATGCTAGGAGCATAAATATGATAAAAATGTTGAATAACTAGTTGGATGATTCGGAGTCTTCTTCTCCGACTAAATCTAGGTCTTTTAAAGATGTTCTAGCGGGATCTTCAGGTGATACCTTACCCTCTCTGACTCAATCTACCTTTAATGGTGTGCCGGCAGTTATGATTTTTAATGATGATGTTTTAAAACTTGCTTCACCTTTTCGTTTCACTTTGGTTGGTAAGTTTGGTTTGCGTAGACCTAATCTCGACGCGATTCGTTCGTTTTTTGGTAATCTTAAACTTTCTGGCTTCTATTCGGTTGGGCTCTTGGATTCTAAACACGTTGCGATTCAGCTTTCGAATGATTTAGATTACAGTCGGGTTTTTTCTCGTAGATCCTATTTTATTCTTAACTGTCAAATGAGGATCCTTAAATGGACCCCCTTCTTCGATGTCAGAGAAGAATCGCCGATTGTTCCTATATGGATTTCTTTTCCTAATTTACGTCTTCATTTTTTTAACTCTAAAGTTTTGCATGCGTTGGGGGCGATCTTTGGACGTCCTTTACAGACGGATCAAGCCACGGCTTCTACAACTCGTCCCTCTGTTGCTAGGGTGTTAGTTGAAGTTGATATTACTGTTAAGCATGCTAAGGAAGTGTGGGTTGGATCTAAATCTTTTGGTTATCTTCAGAAAGTGGAATTTGAAAAAGTGCCTGATTTTTGTAGCCATTGTAAAGCGCATGGTCATGCGATTTCTGATTGCTTTAAACTATATCCTGATCTTAAAAAAGTCTCCAACAACTCCACTGGGAAGGTTCTGTCTGAGGCTGGAAACAACGTGGATAAGGATCTGTTAGGGATTCCACAAAATGTGAGTAACGATTCTGAACCTCCCAATGTTGAGATGGTTGGAAACGAGGCTGATGCTGCTCCTATTCAGGAGAATTTAATAGTGGATTCAATACAGGTGGATCCCGAGAAAGAAATTTTTAAGGAAAACTTATCTAGTGAGAATCATCAATTACCGGACATATTTATTTCTGTTGATTCTATGCTTTATAATGAGGATGCCTCCAATTCTTTGCCTAATCAAATGGAAAATGAAAAGGAAATGGAAATTGTGGAGGGAAGTGAAGAAGGTGAAATTATTGAAGGAAACAAAGCTTTATTATCTCTTGATAAAGAAAAGGAGGAATTTCATAACAATGAGGAAAGGAGTAATGCTTATAATATGTCTACTAAACGGGTGGAGGAGGAAGGATCTCCTAAGACTAATAAGAAAAAGAAGAAAAATAACAAGGCTACTGTCTCTGAGCAGCCTCGATCCACCAGAGCTCAAGCTACTTCCAAAAGTTCTAATGATTAAAACTCTTTTTTGGAATGTGAGAGGGATTGGTGGTCTTGATTCTAAAAATCGGGTGAGAAATTTGAAGCGTATTCATAATATTCAATTATTAGTCCTTCTTGAACCTTTTATTTCTGTTGATAAACTGGTTACTACTGCTTCTAATTTGGGTTTTAAAAATAGTTTTGCAAATAGCTCTAACAAGATTTGGATGATGTGGCACAATCATCTTAATGTTAATGTTATTTCTGATTTTCAGCAAGTTATTCATGCTCACATATCCTTTGATAGCTTTAATTGTCATGTATCTTTTGTTTATGCTGCCTCTACGAGATTGGGGAGATCTCCTTTATGGGAGAATCTTGCGGATTTTGCTAATTATATCACGGGACCGTGGGCTGTTGGTGGTGACTTTAATATCGTTTCTAATGCTGATGAAAGAAGAGGGGGAAATCCTCCCAATGTCTATGCTATGAATGATTTTAATGATATGATTACTAATTGTAATTTATCTTATATTGGTTTCTCTGGCTGTAGTTTTACTTGGAGCAGGTCTAGAATGTGGCAACGTTTGGATAGACTGTTGTTTAATAATGAATGGATTAGTTGTTTTCAATTAACCCAGGTTCAGCATCTGAGTAGAACGCTGTCGGATCATGCTCCTCTTCTTTTAACGGTTTCTGGTAACAAAACTAAACCTTCTATGTCTTTTAGATTTCAAAATATGTGGCTTACTCATCATGATCTTAGAATTGCTATTTCTGATAATTGGTTTGCGGATGTTTTTCCTAATAATGATGTTACGGGTATGGCTAGACTTTGGGCTAAATTGAGCAGATTGAAGCAATTACTTAGGTGGTGGAATAAACATGTTTTTAAAAATGTTTTTGATAATATTAAAGTGGCTGAGAAAAAAGGTTTGGAAGCTGAAACTGTATATCAGGATTCTCCTTCTGATGCTAACCTTTTTAATCTTGATAATGCTAAGATGTCGCTTTTTAAATTGCAAGAGCAAGAAGAAATTTTTTGGAAACAAAAAGTTTCTTCTACTTTTTTGTTGGAGGGAGATAGTAACACTGCTTTCTTTCATGCATTAGTTAACTCTAATAGAATTAAAAGTCGTATAAACAAGTTAGTGGATAATAATGATATTGTTTATGATACGAATGAATCCATTGCTGAATCTGGTGTTAACTTTTTTACTGAAATTTTTAATAGGAATAATCTTTCGAATGAGTATATTTGTTCTAATTTGATTCCTTGCATTGTGAATGATACTGAGAATTTGATGCTCACTTCTCTTCCTCTTGAGGAAGAAATTTGGGATACTGTCAAGAATATGAATGGGGAGTCTGTTGCTGGCCCTGATGGTTTTACTACTAAATTCTTCATAAACATGTGGGACATTATTAAAAAGGATGTCATTGATGCTGTGCAGGATTTCTTTAGGGGGAATCCTTACCCTAAATACTTTAAGTCTACTAATATTGTTCTTATTCCTAAAAAAGAGAATCCTTCTTTTTGGAATGATTTTAGACCTATTAGCCTTTGCACTTTCTTTAATAAACTTGTTGCTAAAGTTATTGCTTCTAGATTAGCCTTAATTTTGCCTAAAATAATTTCTCCCAATCAAACTGGTCTTGTGAAAGGTCGTAGTATTTTTGATAATATTTTACTTGCTCAAGAAATGGTTCACGATATAAATGCTAAAATTTCGGGTGGGAACATCATTTTTAAACTGGATATTACCAAAGCTTATGATAATCTTAATTGGGATTTTCTTTATAATGTTTTGACTAAGTTTGGTTTTAATCAAAGTTTTCTGCGGCTTATTAATAACAGTATCCAAAATTGCTTCTTTTCTCTTATCATCAATGGTTCTAACCATGGCTTTTTTAGCTCTTCTCAAGGTCTTAGACAAGGAGATCCTCTATCTCCCTCGCTTTTTATTATTGCTATGAAGTATCTTTCTAGAGGTATTGAGAATTTATTCAGGTTCAATCCTAAACTTATTTTCAAAACTATTGGTGGTATTCCGGTTACTCATCTTAGTTTTGCTGATGATTTTATTATTTTTTCGAATGCATCTATTAGAAGTATTAAAGTGTTAAATCGGTTTTTAAATGTATTTCAAAGGAGTAGTGGTTTATATATCAATAAAACCAAGAGTAATTTTATCACTAGCAAGCATGTTAACAGTCTGAGAAAGGCTAGAATTAAAAGAGTTAGTGGTTTTTGCCCTTCTTCTTTGCCCATTAATTATCTTGGTACTCCTCTGTACAAAGGTAGGAAAAGAATTGTTTTATTTGAAAAGATTTTCTCTAATTTTCAAAAAAAAATTACTTAACTGGTCTTCTAAGTTTCTTTCCTTTGGGGGTAGATTGACTTTAATTAAAAGTGTGCTTAACTCTATTCCTATATTTCTTTTCCATACTTTACAGCCTCCAATTTCGGTTTGTAAGAGAATGGAGAAGTTGATTAATAAATTTTTTTGGGGAACTACTGATACTAAGTCGTGCATTAAGTGGTCTTCTTGGTATAAAATGTGTGGTGTTTTTAATGAAGGAGCTATTGGTTGTAAGTCTATTTTTGACACGGCTAAAGTTTTTTCCCACAAGCTTTGGTTTAGTTTTAGAGCTAATAATAGTCTTTGGGCCAACTTTATGAAAGCTAAGTATTGTAAAGATCTTCATCCCCCTTGTGTGCCACTATAAAATTTGTGATTCTCCGGTGTGGAAAAGACTGTGCAAGATTAAGTGGGAAGCGGAGAATTTTATTCAATGGGGCATTGGGCTGGGTGAAGTTTCTTTTTGGCAAGATAACTGGTTGGGTTGTGCTTCTATTGACTCTCTCCTTAATACTCATACCAAAGCTATTATTAAGGTCAAGGACTTCTATTTAAATGGGAATTGGAATTATGTTAAACTTTGTAGTGTGGTGCCTAGTTGCATTGTTGAGAATATTGTTAACATTCCTATTAAACTTGATTGTGCGGATAATATCATGTTTAATTTAACTACTTCGGCTAAGTTTTGCTCTAAAAATGTTTGGGATATTATTAGGATTAAAGGGGAGGTTTCTAATGTCTATGGCTTTCTTTGGCATAAAATGATACCTTTATCCTATACTTTGTTGGCTTGGAGAGTTCTGAATGATTTCTTGCCTGTGGATACTAATTTATTTAAGAAAGGTTTTCAGTTTGCTTCTAAATGTCAATGTTGTTTTAATACTGAGAGCTCTATTCATGTGTTTGTTAACAGTAATATGGCTCGTTTGGTTTGGAGCCATTTCTCTAATCTTGCTGAGATGGATAATTTCAATTATCATCAGAATTTAACGGATATTTTGAAGGATTGGTTTGCTAAAGGTAAAAATCATATTAATTGCTTAATTCCGATTCTTATTATTTGGTATATCTGGAAAGCTAGGAATGATTCTAAGCATAACAATATTAAAATGTGGGCTAACCAGATAATTCATAATGTTAGGACTAAAGTTTTGAAACTTATTGCTGTTAATCTTATTTCTCAAACCAATTTTAAGCAGAGCAATCGTATGGCCAGTTATTTTGGGATTGTTTCCAATGAGTCTAATATTATTAAGATTGATCGTATTGTGCATTGGTTAAAACCTGATCCTCCTTATGTCAAATTAAATACGGATGGGTCCTTTGGGAAGGATGCTGCGGGTTTTAGTGGTTTAATTAGGAATTGGCTTGGTAATCCTATTGCGATCTTTGCTGGGCCTACGGATACCGTTTCTGCTTTTAATGCTGAATTATTGGGTATATATCATGGTTTGCAATTATGTATGGCTTTGGGTTTCCATTATGTGTTAATAGAAGTGGACTCTAAACTTGCTATTCATGCTATTTCGAATAGGGATGCTGTTTTTCCTAAGGATTTTTATATTATTAGAAAAATTAAAATGATGTTGGCCAACCTTAATTATACTTTATCCCATATTTATCGAGAAGGAAATACTGCTGCGGATTGGTTGGCTAATTATGGCTCTGGTTTAACTTCTTATCAACAATTAATGATTACTAATATCCCTAGTCCTCTTAAAGGTATGATTGCTTTAGATAAAATTGGGCTTCCTTATGTTAGACATGGTTGAATCTTTTGTTTTTTCTCTGCTGTGGTTGATGGTTTTTTTGCTGTCGTTGTTATTCAGCATGGGTTTGCTACTTGTTTCTATATGTTGGTTTGATTCTATCTGGAAGTCCATTCTCTGGTTGTTTTTTATTTGGTTGGATGTAAGGAGGTTTTTTTTGGGTTGGGAGTTTTTCTGGAACTCTATGGCTGCTGGTCATTTCATTATCGGGGTTGCTTGGATTACCTGGAACTATTGCGGGAGGAATGTGATTGCTCTGAGTGGGTTTTATTGCTGTTTTGTTGGTTTGGATTATAAGAGGGATGAGTATTGCTGGGAGGAATTTTCCATGGTTTTTGCCATTTATATGGTCAGTGAAGTTGGGTCTTTATTCTCCAGTTGGTATTTAATCTTTTCTTCCTTGGGCTTGGCTGGCATTAGTCTTATTTTTATGGCTTCTGGGAATGGTTCTGCTTATGTTTTCAGCTGTTGTTTCACCTTTTTTGGGAGTTTATCTTGCAGGTATTATTGTTTCTTGAGTATCATGAACTTCAAGGTCAGCAAGGTATTCTCTTTCTTTTGTGCATTTTTTGGTATCTATGTTTTGTTTAATTTTTGCAGGAAGATTGAGCTGAAAAGGTTTTATCTGCTCTTCCTTTTTTGGGTGCTGGTTCTGAACAGCCCGAGCTTATTTAAGTGTTCTTTTTGTAATCATAGAAAAAGGATCTACCGTCTCTTAGATTTTATTTCTTTTTTTAAATGTAGCTCTATCGAGCGTTAGTGAGATAGTGGGTCCTTATAAGGACTCTGTAACCGTTTTTTGACATTAACGCGTAGGCCCCATAAGAGGGTTTTAACCAAAAAAAAAAAACTAGTTGGATGTGTAGAACTATATGAAATTTTATTTTTTACTGTGCATTAGTAATAAAAAAAATAGATAAAACTATATGTAAATATTAAATTTTATTTTTAGTTAATATTTGATTCCAAAAATCTTAAATAATTAGTTTGATTAATTGATTAAAAATCAACTTTTATTTTTCATAAAATATTAGAAATAATACAAAATTATTATTAAAATATATATTGATGAAAATTATAACTATATTTATTTTTGATGGTAAGAGCATTTATTTAAATGAAAACTTAGTTTTTTATGGCTCATAATATACATAAGTGGACAATTATCTCAATTGTGATATATTATTCTCTGCCTATTATTTATTTATGTCAAACTATTTCTCCTTCATTAGAGATTTGCTATAAGATGAGGGCTTCGAATATTTGTATCAATCCCTATGATGAGGGTGGTCTGGGTTGTAATTCCATCTCTAACTTGATTAAATATTTTTCTATTAAACATTGGTGGAAATTTCACATTAACCAATCTTTATGGGCCAATTAAATGAATTTAAAATACTTCAACAATTTACATCCTACTCAATATTTCTTTAAGAAGGGCCGATCCATTGTCAATATAATTGGTTGGGTATGGTTCTATTGATTCTATTCTCAATACTCATTCATTAATCATCTGAAAAGTATTTGATTTTATATTGAATGATAATTGGAACTATAACCTTCTTTTTAAGCACGTTCCCATCTCTGTGATGGTTGAATTTGTGATATCCCCATCAACAATTTCTCCAAAGATCAACGTATTTTTAAAATGTTTGTTGATAGTGATTTATGTATTAAAGCAATTAATTTGGAACTATCTTAGCAAGAAATCTACTTGAAACTCTATTATCCCTAGTAGCATTTCTATGTTATCTTCGAGGGTTCTTAATGATTTTCTTCCTATTATTGATAAACTTTAGAAAAAAGGCTTTTACATTTTATCTACATTTATGTCAATATTATTATCACTTGCAGACTATTAATCATGTTTTTATTAATGGGTCTATTTCCATTAAATTAAGTTTGGTACTTCTTTGATAATGCTTTGGGGATTTACATTTACTATGTAAACACTAACTGCTATTCTCTTCTTGCTCACTTATTTCATAAAACGGCTACTGGTCATATTTTAACTATAGCCCCTTTGGTGGTTTTTGGGCTTATCTAGATTGATAGAAATAATTTCAAACATCAAAGAATTAAGATGATCTCTGATAGAGTCATTATTGGCCTTAAGAATAAGATTCATCAACTTGTATATGTCAAGTTACTTCTTCCCAAACACTTCAAAGGTAATAAGGGTTGGATCTCTTTTTTCTCAAGCCCCTTTTGGCTCTGGAAATATTGGCTTCTCTTCTAAAATTATTCTCTGGGATAAACCCTCATTGGCTCACTTTAAATTAAACATTGATGATTTTATTTCTAAGACAAGGGTTTGTTGTGGTGGTATTTTTAGAGATCATCATAGTGATTTATTTTTTACCTTTGCTTCTTATGTTCTAGTTTGTAAAGTTATTGTTGTTAAGGCTAAGAGGCATTTCTTATGGGTCTTATATTTTGCTTGGATCATGTTCTTTTAAACTTTGGAATTAATCTAACTCTTTATTTTTGGTTAATTTAATCAATTCTAACACTTCAACAATGCGTACCATCATTACCTTTATAGGATCATCAAGTGCTATCTTAGTCGAATTGATTTTATCATCACTCATATTTGGAGTTGTACAGGGGGGTGAGATCGGGCTACCGCACTGGCAAGCAGGTCACACAGGGGAGGGATTGGGCTCCGGCGGGCTGCTGACAGATGGCGCGCGGGCCACATAATGGGACGGGATGCCACCAAGATCGGGCTTCTGCATGGCTTTTTTTTTTAATTTTCCGACTGTTTAGTTTTGCCAGAAAGAAGCCGAAATTAATTTTCGCCTGAAAAAGTCATCGGAATTTATTTTCCTACGCCGATTTTACCGGCGGATTTTTGTTTTGCTGAAAAATTGTCAGTAAATTTCAAAACTGCCAAAAAATGATCAATTTCCATCGGAAAATTCCTTCGGTAATAGATGATTTTCTTGTAGTGCCCGACCCCCCCCCCCCCCCCCCCCCCCCCCCCCCCCCACTCCTTTGGTTAGACTTGGGATAATTCTATAAGGTCTATCAATCTATACGATCTTTTAAGTGATATCAAAGCCAATTTCGAACATTAAAGTTTAGACTACTTTTTAAAAAATAATCATGACTAATTTTATTAACGAGAATACTATTGAAGGATATTTGATCACCAGACCCCTTTTATTTGATAACATTCATTTTGAATTTTGAAAATTTGCATGTCTACTTTTTCCGTGATCAGTTGACTTTCATATTTGAATATTTATACATGATGGTTATACTAGACCTATTAGAATTATTGATGGCATTAGAATAAAAACACTATTTATTGAATGGACTTTAGAAGAAAGAGAATTAGCACAGTTAATTGCAAAATGATTAAATATTTTTTTATGCTTTGAAATCTAAGGTTATATGCATGTTTCAACTTGCAAAACTAGAAAATAAGTCAGTGATAGACTTTGCATAACTTATGAAAGAACAAATGAGGTAAAATAATCTAGGTTGATTATTTTATACATGATTATGAACTATTTTGCATGAAATCAAATGAGTCAATTTATGATATGTATATAAGATTTACTTATATTGTTATCTCATTGCATGTTTTAGGTAGAGAAATTATAAATTCAGAAAAAGTTAATAAATTTTATGTTGTTTATATATTTCTTATGATGCAAAGATAATTTTCATAACTAAGTCTAAAGATCTGAATGTATATTCTATTAACACTCTACTTGGTTCATTTATTGCTTATGAGTAAGGATTAAATCAAAGACATATTGATGCAGGTGAAAAAAAGAAAGAGAGAAATATAGCTTTGAAACTTGATGATTAAGAGAGTGATCAATCAATACTAGAGAATGAAGAAGATATTTCAGTTTTGACTAAGCAATTCAAAAGTTTTCTTAAGAGAAAGTAATGGCGACATTAGCATTGGAACAAAGATAAGTTCAATAATAATCCAAAAGTTTCTAATATTTAGAGTGGAGATCTAAGATGTATCAATTATAATATATCACACATGCATATGGATTATCATTGTTAAGAGGTGGTCCTAAATTTATTTAAGTTCGCAAGTTTAATGTTAGATAATTTTATAGAAACACTCACACACAAGCCCTCGTGAGAGCATTTGGTACCTGGATGACAGATGTTCAAAATATATGGCTAGAGATGCAAATCAATTTATATTACTGGAGGTCAGGACTAGAGGCAAACTGTTACCTGGAGATAACACCACTATGAGAGCGGAAGATTCATATATGATTGGTAATATGAAGAATTTTTTAATTGAAAATATTTTATTAGTAGAAGGCTTAAAACATAACTTGTTAACTGTTAGTCAACTTTATGATAAAAGTTTTAACATAATATTTTACCAACAAGCTATATTATAAGCCAAAATGGAGTTGATGTGCTGCATGGAGATATGGTAAATAATGTTTTCATGCTTGATTTAAATTGTGTTAAATCTTCTAATGTTTTTTGTTTGAAAATCATTTTTTTTTATGAATCTTGGTTATGGCATAGAAGACTTTATCATGTAAGCATGAAAAATCTTAGAAAGATAACCCAAAAGGAATTGGTTAGAGGGATACCCAAATTAGACTTCACTAAGGATCACCTAAGTGATGCATATCAATTTGGAAAATAAGTTAAGACCTCCTTTCATTCAGCCAAAGATCATAGAACTAGCAAACCTTTAGAAGTCCATATGGATCTTTTTGGACTTACTAGCACTATAAGTCTAGGAGGGAAAGTTTTTGTATATGTGGTTATTGATAATTATTCTAGGTTCACTTGGATTAGATTCTAATCACATAAGAATGAATCATTTGATGAGTTTAAAAAATTTTCTACTTGGATTCAAACGAAACTAGGTTATGAAATTCTTATAATTCAGAGTGATCACGATGGAGAATTTAAAAATGAAAAATTTAAAGTTTTTCATAAAGAGCAAGAGATAGATCACAACTTTTTAGCTATTAGGACCCCTCAAAAGAATGGAGTTATTGAAAGAAATAACATAACATTAGTAGAAGCCACTAGATTCGTGTTAGCTGAATATTCATTTCCTAAATATTTTTGAGCTAAAGTGATTAATACAACCTGTTATGTTTTGAATAGGGTGAACATTTGATATAAGTTGAATAAGACATCCAATGAACTTCTTAAGGGAAGGACACCCAACCTCTCATATATGTATGTCTTTTGATGAATGTTCATTCATAACAATGGCAAAACTCTTTTAGGAAAATTTGATCCTAAATCCGATGAGGGAATTTTTTTAGGATATTCAATTGTTGGCGAATCTTATAGAGTTTTTAATAAAATGATATTATTAGTATATGAGACCACTCATGTATTTTTTGATGAATCTTATATTTCTAGAGGGTCTAGGAAGAAGAAGATATTGAAGAAATTACCCAAGAAATTAAAAATATAAATCATGAAGAAAGGATTGTAATAGAAAATATATTGCCTAGAGATTGAAAATATTCTTAAAGTCATCCTAAAGAACTAATTTTAGGAGACCTAAGTAAAGGTGTTAGAACTAGGCATTGACTTAACTAAGAAGTGAATTACCTCTTATTGTAGAAAACTCTAGTCCTTTCAATCTTTATCCTCAGGGCATATCAATTTCCATAATCATCTATATGTAAATTGAAGCTTTATTTTTAAGCTTGAGTTTTAAAGTTTCAGTGATAACATTTTTGAGTAATCTTATATTTTGAGTTTTTCTTCATATTATAAAAAGTAATATTTTAATTTGCAGGTGATGGATAAGAATATTATGTCAGCTCTTTTTACAACAAAAAGATTACTTTGCCTTGGCTACTTTGTACTTTAGGATAAGCAAATATTATTTTAGCAATTAAGATTATTTTAATCTATCCTACTCCTACTAATTCCACTTTTCATTTTCCTCAAGAAAGGAAACTAGAGCATACAATGGTACTACTCTAATTTCATTAAGTGTTGATGACATCCATTGAAGGAAATGACAAATAAGCAACACCATTAAGAGTAATAAACTCTTTTTCTACAAAAAAAAATTCTAGTATTCCAACTATGTAAATAATCTTTCTAGTTATTTTTAATAGAGTTCTCTTGATTTTGTCAAGGACTAACATTATCTCACCTTTCTTGTTATTTTTATCATTGAGAAGGTTCTTTTACTAGAATGATTTGGGAAGTGATCTCATCTATGTCTAATAGAGGATTATAGGTCAGTTGGCAAATAATCTAATAGATTACTTCCTTTTATCACCAATTATATAGGTTTTTCATACTACCCTCTATTTGTGGAATATCATGGTGAGACACCCAAGCATGCCCACTTGCCCCCCAAATGAATGGCTTACATGATACTTGTATATCAAATAAAAGTTTATACCATTGATTCTTTACATTCATTAATTATTACCCTTACAATTGATTTAGCAACTTTTAATGTTCCTTGTAATAATGTGCCTTTATATTGTATTCATTCTAATATTTAAAAAAAATTATCATACTTCTCTTCTTTGATTTCTAGATAGCTTGCTGATGAATCACATGTTATGGAAAAGAAGTCCTCTTTTCCCTTTGACCCTTGCCAAGCACAAGTGGGTACTGAAGGAGATTTTTTTTAAGTAATTTTTTATTATATCTAATCATGCACCATCAACTAATTAAAATTAGTTAATGAAGGATTCTTCTGTTGGATCTACTAGGAGATCTATCTTGGATGCACAATTTAGATAGCTTAAGACTTTTCTCAAATTTGTTGACCCAAAGGGGAAGGGTATTGCTGATATAGTACTAAATTCTAATAATGTAAATGGAAATGCATTAGTTGATTAACCCTCTAATAATTTTTAATTTGATTACCATCTTAATAATCTTATGTTACATTTTGAAAATCCTATGGGTTATGGTGATCTATATGATTTTAATATGATCAAATCAACCAACTCCTAAGAACTTCCCATTATACTCATCACAATGATAAGACAAAAGGTTAGAGAAAACCATCATCATGGTGAGCCCTCCTAGGATCCATTTCAAGATTCCTTCCAAAAAACCTTTACTAAAGGAGAGTGTGGAGAGCAACCGGATTCTAATGATGACTAGAATATGCTTTCCCCTTGAATAGCCCTATAGAGATAAAGTTTCCTTATTTAGAAACTTTAGAAATACATTAGCCATATGGTAGCTTCCAAGGCCAACCAGTCATTTTAGAAGTCCAGTACTTAGCCTATCGTGTACTCATCTTTTTGAGTTCCTTATGTGTCAATATAGGCTAGTCCTAGCCAAGTCCCTCTATATTTCCCCATATATATAGCTTCATTGTTATTAGCCCCTACACCAACTATTTGGATTATTTAACTTGTTCTAGTTATTTTGCAGACATAAATCCCACTTATAACTCTATATAACTCCAACTATATCTTCTATAATACATCCTATTTAACCTCTTCTAATACACACATCTTGTCTATGGTTTGACGCAAGCTAAACTTCAAAGAAGCCTAATAGGGAGATTCCACTATAAAAGGGGCAACCTTACTTAGAGTTATATTTGGTAGTCCTTATCAAAAGGGCTTTGTTCCACCTTTTCTTAGTTTTATGGCACCAAAATCCCTCACAATCATTTAACACAATATATATTATTATGCTATAATATTGGCAATGATGATGCCTAGTTGTTTTATCTTCTTATGAATTCTCTTTTGGATTTACAATTGAGTGGCTTTTGAACCTACTAGATGATTCTCTTTAGAGCTTTAATAAGTTTGAAGAAGACTTTGTAAAGTGATTTTTTGGAGATAATAGAAAGATCAATATGCATGATTTGATATCCACCAAATATAATGCCTCAAAGACTTTAGTTGATTTCATTTTGTGGTGACAAAATCTTAATGTGTGAGCTACAACTCTCGGAAAATCACATATATGATCTATTAATTTGCTAGGTCCTAGACATTGAGTTTGAACTTTTAAGGCTTTCTTTTATTCATTCCATTAATGAATTGCTTATGAAACATGTGCCTTTGTTAATACAAAAGAGGGACATTGTGCATGAGAAAGGAAAGAAAAAAGAAACTCAACTTGTGATGCCCAAGAAGGGACATAAATTGCTATAATTTCTACTCATTTTAAGAAACGTAAGAACTCTATAAATTTTATTTCTTATATATAAAGGTATATAATGCTCAAACTTATTGTAATCTAAAATAGACTTTTAGGCATCATACATGTAAAAAAAATTTTATGCAATCCATGAAAGAAAAAAATCAAAATAAAATCAACAAAATATAGTAAAAAAAGTAAAATATAAATCATCATAGTGAATTGAAAGCACAATATGATTCTTTTAACTATTATGATAATATTTTTATTATGGTGTTGAAGTGATATCATGGGCTTCATAGATGAAACAACTATGTTTATCTTTCTTCTTAGTTCCATCTTCATACGTACACAAGTTTTGTATTACAACTGATTTCCCACTTCTCCAAGGTTAGGAAACAAATCCTGCCACAAAATATTCATGAAATGATTAAGGATTAACTAAACTTAATTATAATTATTATCATTCATTCATTCATATATATATAATGAAAGTTAACTTTTGCAAGAATAATATTTAACCTTAGAGGAAATCAAAATATATGTAATAATAACTAACATGAGAGTCACATATCTTAACTGGAATAGTCTAAACTAACAATATTTGTGTTGATGATGTAATCAAATGGGTAGGAAACAACTAAAATGGAAAGGCTTCATATTAGAAATGAAGGATGATACCAATTTGTCCTCTTCATTATTTATGTGATATTGATGTTGTTGAAGTAGAATGCTTGAGGTTAGAGTTTAACTAAAGAGTGACATATGTAGAACTAAACAATAAAAAACAATTTTTAATCAATATATCTTAAAAAGCGCAATTAATTTGACTCATTTCCTACAAATAAGCTTCAACATCCTTTCCTGTCTAACATATGCAATTTCTACAATTTCGATATGGGAAAAGTATTAATCCACTTATACTCACAAAATTTATAAATTTTTTAACTTCTTCTTAAAGACTTTGTTACTCCTTGAACAAAACGTCCAACTCTTATCCATCTCCATATTAGAACCTCCATATAGCAAGGTATAAATAAATATTAGACAAATATGAATAAGATAAACCAAAAGATCACTACAGGAAAATCCGTTATTACCGGCGGACTAAATCCGCCGGAATACATAGATAATCCGACGGAACCATAAGTTTCCGGCGCACGTTTCGGCGGAAATGCATACGCCGGTTTTGGTCGCGTCGATAAATTTTTTCCGACGAATATAATGCGCCGGAAAACTTTCGGGCGCACTTACCGACGCCTTACCGGCGTAAAACTTCGGATTGGTGCCGACGACTCACAACCGATAAATTCCGGCGCCATATGCGCCGGTAAGTTTCTGTCGGATTTTCGGCCGGTAAATACCGGCGGACAAAACGCCGCAAGGTCGCCGTAGATAACCCACGGCTTAGTTTGCGGCGCAAAATTGGCGCCGGAAATAAGCGACGGAAATTGGGCCGGAACATGTGCCGATAGTTGCCGACGGAAGGACGACGTCGATACGTCCGATACAATTCGTTATATCATTCTTTCCGGCGGATTGCCTGCGTAAAATCTGATGGAAACCTATAGCATTGACAAAAAAAAAATTCCTTTCCAACCAACAATCAAATTTCCACACCTGCAAACGAATACAAATAACAATTCCACAATATTTCAATAGTAACATTTCAACAGATCAACATTTTATAACAAATTCACAACAATTTCACAACAGTTTATAACATAAAAAGAAACTGTTCAATAGTAACAATCAACAAAAAATATCAGATTAAAAGAAACTGTTCAATAACACATGTTCACATAAATAAACAAGTTCATGTAAACTAAATTAAACTACTCTAACTCCGTGGACTCCTCCTCAGGTGGAGCTACGTCTTTTCCACTCAACTGATCCCTCATCTTGCGCATTTCATCCAACAACTGATTGTGTTGCTCCGTACTTGTTTGAATTTGTGCTTGCAGCTGAGCTTGAACTTGTGCATTTGTGATTTCCTTACTTGTTCTAGCTCAGCTTGAAGGGCACTTATTTGTTGAGCTTGTAAGGAGTCATGAGAACTGGATGCGAAGCTGGATGCAGTAGAGGAGATCATCCCCTCGTATTCCTGAGCTTGCGCACCTAAGCCATATACTCTACCATGCTACATTCTTCCGACGGCCTGCGACAAGATGCGATACTCAGAATACTCCACAGAGCCACCAGAAGAGCCCTCACCTGATGCGGCATGAGTCTCTTGAAGCCATGTATAATCCTCCTGTGAAAGTATAATATAAATATATATAGTAAAACTAAAACTTAGAAAATATTAAACATATAAAAAAATATAATTACATAGGCTTTTCTTAATCTCTTATCAATCCACTGTTGATCCTCCTGTCGCTTATGAGTGCGACTATGCAATTCAACAGGAGTTGGTTCTCTACCAAGCATCGCTTTCTGTTTGAATTAAGAGAATTTTATTAATACAGATTAAAGAACAATTTTAAAAAATAATTAAAATTTATTACCAAACGACGCCTGTGCTCAGTATGTGGAACAGAGCCGCCTGTATGAAGTGAACTACCCAACCCACCAACATCAGAAGCTTTGTTCTGTCAATTTTGATCCCTCCTCATACTGTACTCTTCGCTGCCCCAAGCTGCATTCAACTCAGCCCATATAACCTCTCCAATCCACAATGGTCGCTTCCCAGACTTTCTAATATCTGTGAACATGTCGCGCATCAGAGTAGACCCACGCTTCTCAAAATTCTTTCTAATCCTGTTATTGTGTTGGGACAGCCAACAAAACTCTTTCTGCAATCAAATACATATGATATATAATATATAAGATTATTAGCTTAAGTAAGAAAGAATAATTCTTTTAACATAAAAACTAAAACCCAAAAATACCTCAAACTCTTTAAACCACATCTTTAGGACTTCTTTCGGGACTTTCTTCCAAGAAACATAAGGAGCGTCAAACCTGCTCCGTATGATGTCCCGTATTTTATGTGTCGATTGTTTTGATGGGTAGAACCTACAAAAATAAAGTTATGTGAAACAAATATAAAATATAAAATAAAAAAATTAGTTAATTTAAATAAAAGAGACTGTACGTACGTGTCACCCTCAGGTGCTATCAACATTCAACCATCTGTCTCCTGCTCTGCTGCAGCTGCTGTCGAAGGTCCAGTTGTAGTAGGCTGATGGGTTGGTGGGGGATAGTATGGTGGAGCATATTGTGGAAATTGATAAGTAGGAGGGGCACCAGCATACGGTGGGGGTGTGTAGTATGGGTAGAAAGGAGTACTCTGACCGGGATCTGGTGAAGGAAATCGAGGGTCTGGTGAGTAAAACTGCGGGCTACCACTTCCATCAGTGGGTAAAGGCTGTGTAGCAGGCTGAGGCAGTGTAGCAGGCTGAGCCGAGGTGGTCCCCTCAGTACGTAGTGGCCTAGGTGGTCCAGCTGTACTCTTCTTAGTGCGCCTGTTAAATATATTTTTTATCAATGCTCTACTAGGCTCCTCACCTGAAGCCATCTGCACATACATAAAAAAATATATTAGAAATATGAGTAATAACAAAAATTTAAAAAAAATGACGAGTGCAGTAGCTAAAAAAAATACAGTAAAGTAAAATGCAGTGAAGTAATCAAATTATGGCTCATACTCACCATGAGAAGTCCAATACACATACCGTGGCATGAATCCTCTGCGATACAGATCAACAGTTACATCATCTTGTTCTAGGTGCACTAGATTTTTATGTTTAAAACATGGACATCGAAACTTTCCTTCTGATATAAAGCTAGGCAGCTGTTTCGCTTGCTGAATGAAAAAGTTCACCCCATTGATGAATTCATCTGTTAATGTCTTTCGACCTTGAAATAATCGATTATACATCCAACTTCTTTGGTTTCTAATATTCATAACCTATATATAAGAGAAAAAAAAGTAATGGATTTATATATATATATATATAGATCTAATAAGACATTAATAGATATTCATATGACCAAACCATCTAAGGCGACTTTCTCTAATCTTATCTTCCACTGGAGCTACTCCAACCTTTTCACGTATATGCTCATTTCGCATCTTATCTCTAAGGGTCAAGCCACTCATCCACCTAAGCATCCTCATCTCTGCCACATTTAACTTAGTATTATATATGCTTCTTTTTTAGTGGCCAACATTCGGCACCATAAAGCATTGCAAGTCTCACCACCATCTTATAGAAATTTCCCTTAATTAAGTTTGAGGGAGAATTTTCTATAACACAATAAGCCCGATGCATTCCTCCACTTCAACCATCCAACTTGAATTCTACTAATAATATCCCCATCTATTTCACCATCACTCTGAACAATAGATCAAAAATATCTAAAATGTGTACTCTTATTAATGATTTGATCACCAAAAGTCACAATTGCAAAGTCACAATTGCACTTCATATAATCCGTTTTAGATAATATCCACATCTATTTCACCATCATTTTGAACAATAGATTCGAGATATCTAAAACATATACTCTTTTTAATGACTTGATCGCTCAAAGTCACAATCCCTCTACTATATCTATTAGTACTAAAATTACACTCCATATATTCGGTTTTAGATCTACTCAAATGGAAACCTTTAGACTCTAAGGTTGACTTCCATAGTTCAAGTTTTCCTTCAACTCCCTCTCTAGTTTTATGAACAAGAAGAATATCATCAACAAAAAGCATGCACCAAGGTACATCCTCTAGCAAATGTCTAGTGAGAACATCCATGACTAAAGCAAAAAGATATGGACTTAAGACTGATCCTTGATGTAACCCAACTGAAATAGGAAAAAATAACGAAACAAAATACCTTCCCCGTCGGCGAAGAGCGACCCTCGGCGGCGCGCGAGCAGGAAAGAAAGGAAAGGATGCTCGGCGAAGTCCGGTGACCGTCGGCGACGTCATTCCACAGCGAGCGACGGATGGCGACGGACAAAACACGCGAGGTGAGAGAAGGGGAGGGAACAAATGAGCGGCCAGAGGGGGTCGGTGTAGAAAAATAGGGATTTCACCGGCGGACGTTCCGGCGGCGTATCCGACGGAAACAAGATCCGTCGTAACGTGTGACAAAAATATGTCGTTGAGTTTAAATAAGCCAGCTGAAATTCCTTCGGTAATGTTCGCCGGTATGTTTCCACCGCATCGTGCGACGGAATCGGTTCAGAGCTCATTTTACCGACGCAATTGCTGGCGAATGGGACGACGGAAGATTTCCGTCGTATTATGCGCCGGCAAAGGCGTCGTAATTTTTTCGTCGCAAGATTCAGGAACATTCCGCCGTTACCTGCTCCATTCGTACAGGAGCAAAAAATTCCGCCGAAAAATCCGACGTTAATCGCGTGTTTTCTCGTAGTGGATATTAAAAATCATTCGATCAAATGATACTCGTTCTTGTTCTAAAAAAATCACATAGGCAAACAAAAACTTATGATGACAAACTTTTGATATCGAATTAATTAAGTAAAATCACTATTATAAATAATACTTCATTCAATAAAGCAAGAAGTTAAATACTAAGGACAATTTAAAATATTACATAATCCTAATAATTCTTTAAAAAAAAGTTGGCATTCTTCTTTCAAGAATGAGATGTAATTGAGAACTAAATTTATGGAGGAAACTTTAATTATTTGGCATGTCCTTTATTCCGGAGGACATAATCAGACAAAGCTAGTTGTTTGATTGAAATATTGATTTTTGAAAAATAAAATCATTTTCTTTAGGAGAATTTAACTTTTAGGATTTTAGTTTTGAAATCAAACTTGTAATTATGAATGACATATCATCTTGGGAGGCGAAGACATAATTCCTTAATAGGTTCAGATTACAAAACTATGAGTTTGTCCTAATTATCATAGTCAAACGCGGGAAAGAACTATATAGACCCCAAAGAGTCAAAATGATATTTGATCGAGTGTTTGACTATAATAATTCAGATAAGTGGTCATTAATTTTATAATTAAAGTTATTATAATATATTGATATATCTTCCTAAGGAAAGAAGATATCGTTTATTATTAATCATTTGAATATGATGATAATGATCGTTGACCTTAATTTTTCCAAAGATAATTAATAGAATTTTGAAAACTTAATTTTGAAAATTAATGTGGTTTTAAATCTCCTATGAGTGCAAGTCCTTGTAAATAATTACATCGTAGGAAATTTAGGTTTCCTACGAATACTCTCAATTAAAGCAATGGTAGAAATTTTATTTTGAATTTTCAAAGATATATATTAAAGGAGTGAAGATTGAAATTTCAATCAGGAATAAGTCAAATTTGACCGCTTATTTTGGAGGACAAAGGAGGAATAGTAGGAGGTGTCTTAGGTTTTGAAACACTTCATAAACACTCCAACCTATCCTATATTTTGGGCTTGAATTTTTTATAGAAGGAGATATAAATTTAAGTTGGCAATTTTATTTGAAAGTTAAGATTATATTCCTGGAAGGTGAGGTCTTATGATTTTGAGTCTGCCTCAAATCCAAAATCTAAATTAGGTACTGAACAATAGTAGCCCAACCTAGCTAATGCAGTACAAAATTTGGACTTACCACGACTTGGATTGAAGAGCCAGCTAACCACCTAAGCACTTAAAATCATGAGTTTAATCTCTTTTATGAAAGAGTGGTAAGGACATTATTTAATTATATTTGAGGAATTGAGGCTAAAATCTATAACATATCCTAATTGGCCCCTTAACACATATAGGGAAATTGATGCTTGAAAGTAAAATATAATTAAAATTTGATTCTTTTTAATTTATTTCTAATCTAATGCATGCACATTGACTCGATAAATGCATAAATTGATATGAATTAGTTTTAAAATTAAACTTAAAAATAGTTTTTATTCTAAATATTGCACAACTTTCCCATGACAAGATTACACCATAATAGGTCAGGTGACTTGTTAGAACCCGCAGGTGGAGAGGTGCCTAACAATGAAGAGAAAGTATTGATATGTATGCATAGAAAACCCTTAGCGATCCCAAGCTTACTTTATAAAACATTAGAGTTTCTATCTAAACTTAAAAATTTTATTCTAATTAAAGTAAAAAAAAAAAATCTTTATTATTGCCTTACCAGCCTTTTATCGAATTCTAGGAAACAACAAAGATTGACATGCAAGAGAAAAAATATAGAAAAAATATGCAATTTCTTTGTAAAATTAAAGTAAATCAATCAATTAAATTAACTACTCAAATTAAATTTTCATGTGATAAATGCCACTTAATATTACAACCTATAATTTTATAGAAAGTAAAGTTGATGGGCACCACTAACAACAACCCAGTGTCTACTTCTAAGACATAAGTGACTTTGAGAAAGACATTCTTCTCAGTATTCACTACTGCATCCTTCTATAAGCTTCTTGGATTTGTCAGGTCTGGATATCCAAATGAAAGAAACTCACCCCCTCCCCCTAAAAGGAGTATTTTCTTTTCTCTTTGAATATTTACAAATCATCTAAATTCAAATTTCCAAATGGAAAGGAACTCTCCCCTAGGGGATATTCCTTCCTCTTTGGATTTCAAATTAGATGTATATCCTATCTCAAATTATCAATTTAACATTTTTAACTCAATTATAATCAAATTGCATTGAATGTTAAGAAGGAAAAAATAAACTCAATCTCAATCTATAGGGTTATCCTGGGTAATTATAATCAAAATTATTTGAAGAAGTTATATATATTAAAATATTAAAATGCTCAAATCATACTCACACCTATAATTTAATGAGGAACTTAACATTTTATATAACACCTATAAAACGATTATTATATTAAAGCTTAATTTCTCTTTGGCCACTTTAGTTTTATAGCCCTTTATGAACATGGCCACTTACATAAAATTATATGAGCATCTAGATCAATCCTAATATGAGGGTAATCTAATGCCCATCAAGTCAATTCATATATTACATTAAAATTTAAATAAGCAGTCACATCAATCAATTAATTCTAATAAATAGCATGTAGTGAAATCTCAAAAAACTCGACACACAATAGAAGAAAAGTAAAACTCTGATCTAACCTAAAACTAGAATTGGTTATCCAAACAAACTATCTAAAGTATATGATATAGGTTGTGTGGTTTGGATATATCCTATATAAGATAATTAAAGTTGTATGGTGTTCTAGTTGGCTGAAAGGCTTAATGGGAAATTTAATTAAAGTTTAAATATTAATATTTAAAAGTTAATTTTAGGATGTATTTTCAACACTAAATTTTATAAACCAAGGGTATGAAGTTTATTTCACCTTTTTTGGAGCTAACTTAATTGTCTCGTAGGCCTAAGTTACCCAGTAATAACAAGTAAGGGTTAAGGAGTTTAATTGGATGAAACTAAAAGGTTGGTAATTTTTAATGAAGATTAATTGGTTACTAGTTTTAAAAATTGTATTTAATATTTTTTTGTATTTTAATTTAAATATTTAATTTTCTTGAATTATTTAATACATTAAATTAAGGGATCAAAATTTAACTTTTAAACTAAGGTTGTTTTTTGGAGTTTAAATATTTTTCTTAAGTACTAGACCTTAAGATTGATAATTAGACACTAAGTTTATAGGATTTGGATTTATTATATTAAGTTATGAATTTTTGAAGTTTTGACTTAAATTTGATTTAAGGTTGACCAAAAAGTTGACTTTTTTATTTTGAATTATTTTTGGTGGTTTGATATTTTTAATTAATATAAGACCTTAAATGGAGTTGAATTCATTTGAGTTTTTGCAATTTAGAAATTTTTTAATTAGTTATGAATTTTAGAAGTTTGGGTACTTAATTGAATTATTTATTTATTTAATTAAAGTGCTTTTAATGATTTGAATCCAAATTGATTTCAAACTTCTTGAATTCACTACCAAAGGTTAGTAATGACCTAAGGGAGTGTTCTTAGGAGTTTGAAAATTTTAATTATTTTAATTAATTAATTTAATTTATTATTAATTTTTACTTAAAATTAAATTAAACTAAAAATTGAAGTCCAGTCAAAGGGCTTTTAATCTTTTTTATTAAGGATTGAATTCTGGTTAGTTAGATTTATTATTTGAATTTTTATGATTTAATTTGAATTTATTTAAATTTTTTTTTAATTTTTTTGTTAATTAAAGGATTAATTTTGAATTAATTAAATAAATTATTTCATTATTTTTTTAAATCAATGGAAATTTTTCCTAGAGGAGAGGATGTCACTAAGTTTAAATTGTTCAATTTTCATATCTATTGCATGTAAATTAAATTTTCTAAAATTTTCCTAAATTTCTAGACATGTCCTAAATTTTTGTCCTTAACTATCTCACCAACCCTTGACACATATATAAAATGCAATCATATCACATTACAATCAAGGATCTTAGAACTACAAGAGCTCTAAGACTAGTGCATCCTAAGCATGGCGTCAAAAATAATTTACATATAAAGAAAGTTGGATGGTAATCAATCATGACATGCTCATGCACTAATGGCTCCCATTAATTATATTCAAATAATCTTAAACTTTGTTTAAAATTTCATGCTTACTCAGAACGCATAAGTACTGTTTTAATGTCGATATGTCACCAAAAATTATCTTGATCGGGCACGAATCTTGAGGCATAATCAAGCTAGAAACTTTGAAAATTAATTCGGAGACTATCTAAACTCTGATTTCAACAAACATATAATCGAACTGAACGTATCGAGAAGACGAGCCCGACGACACCAAATTCGACTAAATCGGAGTCCAAATCAAGGGTCTAAAGCGCTGTTGAAGGGTTCAAACCACAATTTGGATTACCAAACGGTCTCCAAATATGACATTCCTATATTTGAATTGAGCGGCTCGACGAGATGAATCCAACGAGCTCAAAATCATGAAATTCTGAGATCGTTAAGGCATCCAATATATCAATAAACGATCCATGATCAAAGGAATCTATAGTATCCGTCCATTCAAATCACTCCCATTTTGACCTTGATCCTTCATATATTTACAAGCTATGCAAATCTCAAAAAACTATAAATAGCCCCCACTCTTCTCATGAGAGGGGAGGAGAAGAAGAGAACAAAGGGAGGAATTTGGGAGTTCTCTTGCCACCGACCACCGCCGGAGTTCCTGCCGAACACCAACGAAGTTCTTGCGGACCACCGTCAGAGTTTTCTTGCCAATCACCGCCTGAGTTTTCTTCTGGACCATCGCTAAAGCTTTTCCCAACCACTGCCTTATTTTTGTCGGTTCATCAATCATCGCAAGATTTTTGTCTGTTATTAACTTGTTGTAATTGCAAAATCTTCAAGTAAAGGAGCGAATCAAACTTTGTCACTAATCCAGATATAGTAGAAATTTCTCATCTGGGACAGATCCCGTGGTTTTTTCCTTTTCGGGTTTTCCACGAAAAAAAAGTTTTTGGTGCATCTCTCCCTTAATTATCTGTTGGTGTGCTGGATATACTTATATTGTTAAGACATTATATTTTTCACTCTATCACCGCGTATATTCTAGCCCGCAACAAACGTATATAATTTAAAATTAAAATTTTAAAATTATATATTAAAATATATTTTAAAAATTAAGCATCATTAAAATAATTTTCAAAAATAATTTAAAAAAAAATCTATAATTATTTAAAATATATTAGAAGAAAATTTTTAGATTTTTGAAAATAATTTGATTTATCTTAGATAAATAATAATTAAAATATTTAATATTAGATAATTAAAAACATTTAAAATATATTCGTAATTTAAATTAATTTTAATTTTTAAATGAAATGTTTGAAAGACCCCTTTATGATTTGAAATAAATTTAAATGAAAATTTGAAATTCTTTGGGTTTATTTTAATTAAATAATAAGTAAAATATTTAATATTTAATATATTTAAAATACTTAAAATTTATAAAATATTTTAAATTAATTTTGTTTTAAATTAAATGATTTTAAAATCCAAAAATTTTGATATATTGCATAAATTTGTTTGATTAAAATTGAATTTTTTTTTAATATTTTTTTATGTTCAGTATTAAAAATATATTTAAAGATAATTTTAAAATCATTTTTAACGATCTAGCGGCGGCGTCGGCGGGAAGACACGCAGCGGCTTCGAATTGGTACCTCAAAAACACAAGAAATTATTACATCCGGTCAAAAATCGAATGGTACGAATGTATACCGAGCAAGTCCAAAATACCTAATTTTAGGTGACTTGGCACTTGGTTATTAGTCTCTAAACGCATTCCGACACCGAATATAATAATTGCTCCAAAAACACATGGCAATTATTGTTCGGCAATGCATTAATTAGTAATGATTACGCCTTCGACAATCATTGTTTAATCAATGACTGCAGACGTGGTTTCGTTAAACTACAACGTGCTTATGGCCGTTTGATCCCCGCAGTTTGGAGTGGATAGCCAAGATCTGGTAGGACGGAGATCTACACAATAATGCAATCCACGCAGCTTAAAGAGATCGCGATATGATGCGATCTGGATCATTGATAGCGAGATCAATGGTCCATAATATGTACAGTTAACAGAGATTTTGAAAAACGCCCTAGAAATGAAGAGCACTTCATTCTCTCGATCGAATCAATCATTTTGGATAAAATTTTAAATACAAATTCTATGCATGAACAGAAATTATGGGGGTTTTATTTGATGGCTCAAAAAGCACTCATTAAAAAGTTAAATCAATTTAAGTGTTGTAACCTATGGTTGTGATTTTACCTTGATTCAATCGATGGATTGAGGTGATTTTATTTCTTTGAGCTTGTAGACAATCCACATATAATCTCCTAGAATTAAGCACCTTCTGAAATGCAATGGATCGCCTGCTATAAGCCTTGGACGAAAATCTAGCCAAAATTGTCAGGAAGCTGTCGTCGGTGAGGTTTGATTGGTCGGATTCGATGTGGGAAATATAGGAGAGGCTGTGGGAACCTCAAATGAAAATAGATATGGGCTTGAGAAGGCCTGGTTGGTGAGAGAAGGTTAAGTGTAGAATGATGGCTATTTTGAGTGTTGGCCAATTCAAACTCCTCCAGCTCAAATGGATGGTTGAGATGACTTTGGATGAACAACAAGATGTATATCACGTGCCCTAGGGTAGAAATGGGAAGAGGGCAAGGACAATGGAAGGACATCTAGGTGTAGGGGTGTAAACAAGTTGAGTTTAGGCCTTTATCGAGCTCGGCTCGTTAGATGGAAACCGAGCTCAAACTCAAGCTCGTCTCACTGTAAACAAGATCGAGCCGGCTCGCTAGCCATGGGAGGGAATTTTTAAATTTAGGCAGGATTTTTAAAAATTTTAAAAATTAGACTGGATTTTTAAAACTTAAGCGGGATTTTTAAAACTTAGACAAAATTTTAAAAAAAAAAATATGAAATGTTTAATATTAAAATAAATTTTAAATGATTATTATTATTATTTTTTAATTTTAAATTTAATAAATAAAAATAAAATTATTTTAAAAATATTAATATTTATTCGAGCCAGCTCGCGAGCTCATGAGCCGAGCCGGCTCAAGCGAGCTCGAGCTCGTTTACTAAATAAGCTCGGCTCGAGAGAACAATAAGCTCGGTTCACGAGCCCATAAATGAGTCGAACTCGAGCTGGCTCGGCTCACTTACACCCCTATCTAGGTGTAAAGTGGGCTTTGTCATATTGTGAGCACATGGGGTCATTAGGGCTAATTTGAATTTAATATAGGGATTAAGATCAATTTGAGAACATTCAAGATAATGTTTGAAATAGTTGGAGTGATTTTAAATGGAGTGGATTAGCTGAGGTTTAGCCAAATTGACTACTTAAACCCATTTGCTTGCTTGTTGACTAGGTAGACTAGTCAATACTCAATTTGACTGCAAAGGTGGCATATAAGGTGAGTTTTGAGTGCTGGTTGGAGGAATTAGAGAGGGCTTAAAGGTTAAGGATTGGAGTTTGAATGCATTAAAGAGGATTTTAAGGTGGTTTGACCAAATCTTGGTAGGTGCTTGGTCAACTTCATTTGGACTTTATTGACCAATGGCTAAGACATGTTAAGGCTAAAAATTGGAGTTGATTTCAAGTTTGGCAGAGATAGGATAGCATAAATTGACCTAATCTTGAATATGACTAGAGTTTGACCATGGTTAGGTTTGGCCAAGTCAAACCAAGTATGATTTGATTCTAAGTGAGCTTGGATGTGTTTGAATCATCTATTGGAATAAACATGAGAGCTTGAGAGCTTGGAGGGTTGAATTTAATTAAATTGGTTGGATTGACCCATTTGAATCCTTAAGGGGAGTCAACTAGGTTGACCAAAGGTTTGGGTTTGGGCTCAACATGTTTGAAATTATAAATGGAGTTCAAATAAGGTGGACCCCAGGGTTAGAATCGTCATTTGGGTCAAATCGACCATTTAAATCCTTAAGCGCGATGTTTAGTCAACCTAGGTTTACTTGGTCAACCAGGTTGACTCAAGGCATGGGTTTAGGCTCAACAAGTTTGGTTTGATGAATGGAGTCTGGTAATGGTGATTTCTTGGGTTAAAAATATCATTTTAGTCAAATTAACCATTTGGATCATTAAGGGGCCATTTGGTCAATAAAGGTTGACTTGGTCAATAAGGTTGACCCATGGCTTGAGTTTGGGTCAAATAGGTTCAAAATGAAATTTTGAGTTCAATGGAAGTGGTCTTATGCAAAAATGAGGTCATTTGGATTAAAATGGCCAAAATGGCCATTCAAAACCCCTAAGGGACATTTTGGTCAAAATAGGTTGACTTGGTCAATCAGGTTTGACCAAGGTATGGGTTTGAGTCCAATGAACTCCTAATGATATTTAAGATGCATTAGAGGAGGTTTCATGGAATTGATTTGACTTGGTCATGTTAAAGTTTAAAGTAAACTTCAAATTTTCCCTTTAAGGACATTTCGGTCATTTTGACCTCCAGTCAACTAGGGGTCAAATAGGATCCACTAAAATGCATTTTACTAGTTAACATGTCATAAAAAAGGCTATGGACATGGCTAGAGGTCTTAGGGGAGGTGCCAAGGTCAAAATCCACAAAGTGGTAGGTCTAGTGACATGGACTGTAATTTTTTTAAGGTTTTACAACCCTTAAAAATCCATTCAATTTTTCAGGTTAGAGACCTTAGATTGAGCTCAATTTGAAGGGTTGACCTTAGGGACATGCCTAATAAATATTCTATAGATATATCATGGTTTGGGGTCATTTTGCTGTGCTTTGAAGATTTTGAAAAATCACTCAAAAGGGCTTTTAGGACATAAGCCTTTTTAGCTCTGGATTTATGGATTTGACCTAGATTTGGATTTGATGGATTGAATTTGAATTATCAATATCAATGATAATCATTTGAATGATTGGGTAGGATTGAAGTTTGATATGAGGCTAGATTGACTTAAATCTGGGTTGATTAAAGTTTGAAAGATTGAAGTCTGGATTGAAAGTCCAGACTTGATGTTTGAACTGTAGTATGGGTTTAAGTCTAGGATTTTGAATTAACATCTGGATTAAGATTTAATTGAATCCTTGATTGAAGCTTAGATGATTGGCACCTAGATGGTTTTCATTCATCAAATCAATTAGGTAAAGATCTTGAAGAGTCCCTGTGTCCTTATACAAAAATGAAATCAACAGTTAAACAAAAATATATTATCACCTCAAATTTCCTTCATCAACTACTACAAATTAGAAAACTTTAACATATTAAATGAAAAAAGGATAACTAAAATAATGATTTAGTTAATAATAAAGTGTAGCATGCACATTTAAATAGGAAGCCCAAATTTATAAAAAATAAATAAATAAATAAGCTTAGATAAAAGAATATAAAGATATGACAAAAGACGTGAAGATTAAAATGGGATATCCAAATTGTTGGTTAGTATGTTAATACAGAATTCAAATGCCATCAACTTTAACATAATTTTGTAGATGACTTCCTCTACTGATCAGATGGTCGAGTGATTTATAGTATGACTAATTTCATCAAATTTACATGTAATGTTCAGAATCCAAATCTGAGAGCTTCTCTTTCTGAAACCTCGATTTTTCGTTTCTATTTCTCTACGTTCTCTTCATAATATTTGGTATGATCCATAGAAAACTCTAACTTCAACGAATCCTACTAAGAGCATATGCATCACTTCTACTATTTAACGATGATTTAGCCCTATACTTGACTGCTTCTACACGTCCTGCAACTCAAAAGCTTGGCATCCAATGTTCAGAAGATAAATCATAATTATACAATTTCCAATTAAATAATGAAGAAACCACAACTATACATGATAGTGTAATTTCTCCTCCAGTGATTTTTACATACAAAGCCTGGTCTCCTTTACTTGACTTTAGTATGCAAGTTATGAAATTATCCTTGATCAAGTAGAAAATAACTAATAAGAAAACTGAACACTACCAAAAAATAAGGTAATCGCAGCACAAATTTTGAGCTATTGCGGCGGTTTTAACAGCCACAATTTTCTTTGTAGCGGTTCTAAAACCGCTACAAATACGCTGTAATTACTATGCGTTGCGACGACATTCCACGGCGGTTTTACGACTGGCGGGGTAGCAGTTGCGAATCGCTTTTTTTTGCAGCGGTTTAAACGGGTAAAAATAACCAGATTTGTGCCGGTTAAAACCGATGCAAATCCGTCCAATCTAAACATATTTTATTAATCGTGGCGGTTTTAACCAGCACAAATCTGAAGCTTTGGACCAGTTAAAACCACCACATTAGAACAAATTTTTTTTTTTAATTTCAAAACCTGAATGTCTACACACTGCAGCACAAAATTTATTTGCAAGGGTCCTTAATTTTTCTGCAATCATCAGCATCATCAGTAGCATTTAGCCTTCATAATCATGAGTAGGGTGGGAAAAAAATTAATACATATAACAAGAATAATAAGTCAAAACCAAATACATAGAAAATTTTTTATCAGAATGCAATCCTTGGTTATATTCTTGTCAATCAACACTTATACTAGACTCAAAAGGAATCACATATCCAAATTGCATTCACAATATTGCAAATTGAAATCTAAAATTTATTGAGTGAAAATTATATACATTTGATTATATGTTTATAAACATAATTTATAGAAATTGCTGCTAATGGAAAGGTAATAAGTCAGCAATTTTCTAGTTATGCAATCATGTCTAGAACTTTCTAGTTATGCAGTCATGTCAGCAAGTTCCATTCATTAATAAAAAGGGGAACCTGTTAAATAATGAGATGTTCTCATTGCACGGGCAAGTAAATTTTATTAATGCACTTAGTGCTACAAGTCTTACTATTTTATTTTATTAATGCACAGTTAAACTTCCATTTGTTTTCTCTTAGTGCTACAAGTCTTACTATTTCATCAGTTTGAGGAAGCGATGTGATGTTTTGACAACATGATGAATGTCACACATCATTCGCCATAAAATTTGTAAATATTCCTAATGACAACATATGAAGAGAGATTAAGAGCAAATAGAATTCAGTAAAAGCAAAAATCACTAGAAGTAAGCAAGGGTAAAACATTCATCATTCATATATGGTAAAACCTGATAATCTCAAAAAGAGTAGAATATTCATCATTCATATATGGTAATCTACAATATCATAATTTTAAGCAACATCCCAAAATAGTAGACTTTCATACCAAAATGCATTTCAAAACAATTTGCACAAGCATGGGTTATCTTCAAAACGACATTCTCGATCTTTCTTCTAAAATATCATATTTCAGAAGAAGCTTCATTACCACCCTATAAATTATAAGAAGATTGTAAAATAATACTATTCAAATAACTAACATTAAAATTAGAATGTGAAATTTTACATACCATTTGTGAACTTCCTTGAGGTGGATGCTGCATTCGAATTTCTTGCATGAATTGCCTCATTTCAGTACGTAATGAGTTGACCTCCTCTTTGAGATTTACTATTTGACTTAAATTGCTTCCACAGCTGCTCATGCCATTATTTGTGCTATGAGGGAAATATCGTGTAGGTGTGACACCAAAACCTTGGGTTCTAACTCTACCTGGGTGTTCAGGTTCCATTACCATACTAAACACCCTTTCGTTAGCCTCCACATTCCCATCATATGGTGTAAGTCCATCATTAGCCAAAAGCTTGCAAGCTTGTATCTATGTTATAATAAATTTAGTTAATTTTTATTTTAAATAAATAAAATATAATAATGAATTACATATAAAAAAATTATAGCTAGACTAAAATTACCCATATCTGATTAGCATCTTCAGATGACCAGATGCCATATTTACGCAATCTGTTAACTTTCCATAATAATAATCTATCCTTGATAGCCTATAACAACAAATTTCATCATTAGGCCATTAATTAATAAATGTGAAAATAAAATTTATATAAATTGAAATATATACCATCTCTTGTTGTCTTCGAATAGAACTCGCACGCCCCATAGTGTGAGGACAAGTTTGTTTATTTGCATTTGCAGCATTTATGGCGGCCCTCTCCTGTTACATTTGAATCTAAATCTAAGTTGATTTGTTATGAAAATTTTAATTAAATATAATGATGGTACTAACCTTGTCTTTTGGTTGTGACCACTGGGTGACTAGATGACACCACTGTGTTGCATCAACACCAGCTAGAATAGACTCCATAATTTCCTCGATAGGATAGCTATCCCAATGCTCAGCTTTTAAATTAGTCTTATGGTTACGCCACTTAACTCCAAGAGATTGAAGAATCCAGAGACGTATATGTCCAGAAAATGCAAACTTTGACTGCAATATAAACAAATATTTTCTTAATCATAACATAAACCTTAATATTGAAAAATTATTTAATATTTTACTTACCTCCACTTCAGCTAACATTTTTTTCTTAAAGGGCTCTAGACCCTTATTTCTCCAATCCGGAAAGGATAAGGGTGCCAGTGTAGAATCTCTTGTAATGACACCTATATATGATCCTAATAGGACAGACTCTGAAATATTGCTTGGCACATTATTCTCATTCACCTCTATATGAACACGTGTACCTGGTGTCATATTTTGTATGTCAATGCATGTGGTGCACCCCCTACGACGTACAGGTACACCTTGCTCATCTGTGCATAACACATTTTATAAGAATAATTACATAATTACTTGTATTTATTCAAAGAAAAGATTAAAATTAAACCTATGAGCAATATCCCATCATTTGGAGTCTTAATATGCTCACAAGTAGAATGACGTGGTGATTGTTGAGTGCCAATGCACTCATTCTCCTCTTGACTTTGGTCACAAGTAGAATCTGGGTGAATTGGAGTAGAAGGGGTTTCAGATCCTCTACTAGACCCACCTCTTGATACAACCTTCTTAGCTCGCCTGTATGTATTTCTTCTTGTCATTTCCTGAAAAATGTAGTATAATATCAAAACTCACAAAAGAGCCAAAGCATTCGATTTGAAGCATAACAAAAATATAGAAACAATGTTTAATTAGAACATACTCATTACCCTTCTATACAAAAAATGCATATTACATTTCTATGTGCTACAAAAAAATTATTTACAAGAATTCACTGCCCAATCCTGATCTATAACGCACATAAAATCACAAATAAAAAGACAATATCATCACCATTGCTTAAAGTTACCCAAAAAACAAAAACATACAAAAAATTGAAAACTGCAATAATATAAAAAATGTTAAGGCTTTTGTGCTCTAAGTAAAACTCATCCATTCGCACTAAAGCTATTTGAGGGCATCAAATTCGAATTCAATACAAGCTTACAAAGGAGTTGTAATATCAAATGTTATCAAACACGTTGATCTAAACATTCAACATTAGAAGGCAAGTCAAATATCATCTGACAAGATGGAGTTAGCCTGATTCTAATAAATTCTTTATAGTATGGTTATGAAATAAACTCTAATTAAATTATTAGCTTGATTGTGATTACTCTATTATTTTAGAATTAGGATAAAAACTCTTTGATTAAAGCGGTGGCCTTCCGATGATTTTTCCAGTTCTCCACTTCTGACCACCTTTGATGACATCGGGTGATGTATCTATTTAATTATGATCTACAGACGTTGCACGTTTTGAAGTCAGTTTACTTTGCTATATGTATGGGTATTTTACTTGTTCCAGGTAACAACATTTAGAGGGCATAAAGTTCTCAGCTTCTTGCATGCTATTAAGAGGCATCAAAGAAAGTTTAAATGCCCTCCAATTGGTCGATCCAATTGGAGCTCATGTGGTATGCAGTGATTTGTTCTATACCACCCTTCCATTTCAATTCTGTATTTCGCGCACAACAAGGACAAGCAAATCTTCCTTTTGTGCTCCACTAAGACAACATACCGGATGCTGGAAAATCATTAATTGTCCATAGTAATGCAGCTCGCATGCTGAAAGTTTGTCCACTTGCTGCATCATAACATTGAACTCCATGCCATAATTCGCATAACTCTTGAGTCAAAGGTTGAAGGTAAATATCAATAGCATTTCCTAGACTTCTCTCCACAAATATTATAGTTGATAGGATAAAAGAATCATGTTTCATCCCAACCTAATGTGGCATATTATATGGAACTAGAAGGCCAAATACTATATGTAATACTCATAATCTTTAATGGATTAAACCCATTACTAGCCAAACCAAGACGAATATCACGTGGGTTTAAAGCAAAGTCAGGGTATTGAGATTTAAAAGCTTTCCATGCTTCTCCACCAGCTGGATGTCGTAGCCAACGATCTACATTTTTGTGTTTACATGCCAAATCATCTCTTCAGCCGATTTCTTTGTTTTAAAAAAATCTTTGAAGTCTTGAAATTAATGGAAAATATCTGACAATTTTAGCTGACTTCATATGAGTTTTTTTTCCTCTAGAAGTATTCTTTATTATAGTTGACCATCTTGATGTTCCACATATGTGACATATATTATGATCAGATATATCTTTCCAGAATAGCATACAATCATTAGGACATGCATCTATCTTCGTATATCCAAGATCAAATGCTTTTATCATCTTCTTCACTTCGTACGTACTTTTAGGCAACAACACCCCTTTAGGAAAGGCATCAACTAGTAACTCAAGTAGCATATCAAAGGATCTTGCCATCCAAGAATGCAAACACTTCAAACGAAACAACTTCAATATAAAAGAAATTTTTGAGAAGGTTTTACATCCTGGCCGGGTACAACTCTGCTCCTGCATCCTGCATTAAATTAGCAAATTTCTCACAATGATCATTTTCTTCATTGGTATTGAACTCATTCTGCTCTATTGCTGGATTTTGAACTGGATCATTTGGACATAATATGTCTCTTAATAATCCATATAATCATATGTTCTTATATTTTCAGAAGGAGCTTCGCCTTCATTTAACTTTGGTGTTCCCCTAGATGCTTCATTCATTACATATTCATCTATAATACAATGATCTTACCCATGTCGATTCCATACAACATATCCAGGCAAAAATTCTTTAGAAATTAAATGGTCTTTCACATCTTTCATCGAATGGAAGTACCTATTAATGCATGACTTGCATGGACATAAAATTTTCCCTAACAAATTCTTGCTTCGACTTGCAAACTCTATGAAATTGTTTACACCATTTACATAATCACAGCTCCACTTAGCTTTTGTAATCCAACTCTTATCCATATTAAGTGAAAAATGAGTTTCCAAGTCACTGCTAATAATAAAGATTCATTAGGTCAGTAAAAAAATAATTCATAAATCACTATAGTCTCTATTTATTGTTGTCTTGAAGGAATTATGAATTTCAAATGGCGTTAGCATATCTATGATTTATTTTTTGGGTTCTTGTAGCATGATTCATTATCTAACAACAGATGAGAACAAGTCGGATGAAATGTTAGATATGTCCTAGATATGTCCTTGCCTCTTTGGCGTTCTAAATGAGACTTCTTAAAAGCTTTGCAGAGTTTAAACTCGAGCTATTTCATCTACTTACAAAACTTATTTTTTAACTTCAAGATGGCCAAAATGAATTAATCAAATTTATTTCAAGTGAGCCATCCAAGATATCAATTTTATTTTTTTAATTTAATTAAGCTAATTTTTAAGCTTAAAACATAATTAATGACCTTAAAATAATGAATGTCTTGCATCATTAAAAAAAAATAAACTTCATTGCAAAAGATCAGAAATTTAGGTAATAGACAAAGAATTCAAAAATAAATATTTAATAACAAAATAAAATAATCATTCTTCTTTATATGAGTATGGTGTTTTATGATAGACATTATGAAAAGAAGAAATGTGCAAATACAAATATATGACCAAGAAATTATAAAAATAAATTAAATTATTATTTCTTAAGGGGATAATTATCATTACTTAACAAGAAATTAGGAGGACCTAATTACAATAATTAGTTCTTAAAAATCTCAGTTTAATTTGACGAAGCCACATTCATGATTGATCTCTTCTTCCATTCCCTCGAAGTCCTACCCACTAAGATTGCTTGTGAAATTATCACCAAGCATTATATGTCTCCAAAAATTATCTTGATCGGGCACGAATTCGAGGCATAATCAAGTTGGAAATTTCAGAAATTAAATCGGAGACCGTCCAAATTTCAATTTCAACAAACTTATAATCGAATTGAATGTCTCGAGAAGATGAGCCCAACGACACCAAACTCAACTCAATCCGAGCCCGAATGGGTCCAAATCAAGGGTCTGAAGCACTGTTGAATGGTTAAAACTACAATTTGGATTACCAAACGGTTTCCAAATATGCTATTCTTATATTCGAATCGAGCGGCTCGACGAGACGAATCCAACGAGCCCAAGATCATTTAATTCTGAAATTGTTAAGGAGTCTAATTTACCAATAAACAGTCCATGATCAAGGGGATCAATATCAGTCGTCCATTCAAACACTCTCATTTTGACCTTGATCCTCCACATATTTTCAAGCCATGCCACTCTCAAAAAATTATAAATAGGCCCTCATTCTTCACATGGAGGGGGAGGAGAAAAGGAGAAGGAAGGGAGGAATTTGGGAGCTCTCTTGCCATCGACCACTGCCGGAGTTCCTGCCGACCACCGCCGAGGTTCTTCCGTTCTACATCACTCGCCGACTATGGCTTTGCTGCCCCAAATAAATATGTCAACATTGATTCATCCAACTCCCACCATATAATATACTATGTATGATGCATATTTGCTACATCGAGCCAAGACCTTCCTCTTAAGGAAGGGCCTCATTTGTAATAGACTGCAAACACTAATGGATTCATTTAGACTGGGCCAGACCCCATGATTTTTCCCCCTTTTGAAGGGTTTCCACGTAAAAACTCTGGTATTTTTATGAACATTACACCATCACCTTTTTCTGCTTGTGTTCTGGATCTTCGTACAAATATATGGAATTACATTTTATATTTCTCTACCGCCGCGAATATTCCAGGACACAACAAAGCTGATTCCTCTTGCACTAAAAGTACATCTTACCAACCATTTTAATTAATAATAGGAGCTGCAATTACCTTTTTATTTTTTTGAAAGAAAATAAAATATATTTTATTAAGAGCTAAAAGATAAAATAAACCCATAAAACAAAAAGGTCGTTAAAGAAAAACTTGTTGAAGGAGTTGGCATTCTTTTCATAAATTATTTAATTTTTTTTGTCAATTGATTATAATATTAATTATGTCAAAATTTACTTATCAATTTATAGCAACAGATTGATTTTGATCTTGCTTGTCATCATCCTCTAAATCAAATAACTTTGAGCAAATGAGCGTGTTATCTATTTTATTAGAAGATTTAGCTGCAACTCCTTAACAATTAAGGGAACTCTTAGAAAAGTTATTCTATTACACTTAACCACTAATTAAGGATAACAAAATTTTTGACGTTATGAAGTTTGAGAAGGTTTTGAGACTCTTTAAATTATGGGGTACGAAAATTCTCATAATATTTTAAGTAATTGCTTCTAACAATTTAGAGGCTATATGATCGAGTAGGTTTACTAACTTCAATGATAACTTGCTTTTTTTCTCTACCTCTTCCAACTTCACTAATTAAGAGCTATAAGTTAGGCCATTGATACATTAAGAAGTAGAAATATGCTTCATATTAAAGTTAGAATTTATATCAATAGAAAGAGATACCATAACTATCTTCTTAGATAAAGATTCTTTGATAGTAAAGTTTAGATTTTGATTATCACTAGGTTTGCTATTATCTTCCTCATATGTTTTATTGTAATCATGATAAGCAAAGGGAGGAGAGCAAGAGACTCTAAGCCCCATAAAAAACACATTAGCATGGCATTTTAAATGCAGGTAGAGAGTCTTAATCCAAGTAAAGCTATTCATATATGAGTGATTGGGTGTTCACAGGCAATGCATAAGATGGTATGTTCAAAGATCTTCATCTATGTATCATTGATTTGATAAGATCTGTGAGATAAGACTTTAGCTTACTCATTCTAATTAAATAATCAATGGTAATATGAAAAGAAATATTAAAGAGGTTAATATAAAATCTTCATAAAAGGCTAATTGAAAGTGGTCTAATTAAGAAAATGGAGATTTTGAGTGGGAGAACTGTTGGTTGTGAAGACGCAGAAGTATGCTAACAAATAAGTAATGTAGTGATGAGAAACATAGATCATCTCATAGAGATTGATTTTCAATATGGACCAAACACTACCAAAAAATAAGGTAATTGCAGCACAAATTTTGAGCAGAGGAGACTCACAATGAAGCCAGACGGATGTGTCGTCACGTGAGGAGAATACCGAGCAAAATGAGAGCAGGATGTGCGGTTGATCCTCTCCGATAGTGCGACACTCCGTTCCCTGGTCCGCTTGAGTCACGAGCAGGAGGGAGAAGAGGGATAGGGCACGCAGGAAGGAGAAGAGGGGCGGAGACGAACCTGGAATGCTCCGCTTGAGTCGCACGCAGGAACGAGAAAGCTAGGTATCCGAGAATTAGGGCTTTAGCGGGATCGGAGAATTAGTTTTGCGCGTGCATATATTGGGTATTAGGGCTTTAGCGAATGAGGATTATTTGGATCGGTTAAAACCTGTGCAAAAAGCACCGGTTAAAACCTGTGCAAAAAGCACCGGGTAAAACCGGTGCTAAAAGAGATTTTTAGAAGCGGTTCTAAAACCGCTCCTAACAAGTGGTGCGAAAAATCTAACTTTCTAGTAATGGAAGTGGAAGCGAAAGCTAACCAAACTAATAGGGCAATCATAAATCCTAAACCCTAAATCAAGCAGCAAATAAAAACCATTAAGAAAGTTGAATTTCACGGGGGCAACGCGCTACAATGGGGCGATGGAAAGTTCGTGATGGGGACAAGTCAAATCTGGGTCAAATTCGGGTTAGCAGGTTGACTCAAACCCAACCCAATTTTTCAAATGAGTCGTAAATTGGAATTCAAACCTACACATTTGTTAAACGGGTCAACCCGAACCAAAATTTTTTGAGTCGAGATCGGATTGGATTATCGGGCCGTGTTAATAATTGTGACCCAGCCTTAGTCCAATATCATATATATATATATATATATATATATATATATATATATATATATATATATATATATATATATATATATATATATATATATATATATATATATATATATATATATATATATATATATATATATATATATATATATATATATATATATATATATATATATATATATATATATAATAAACTTGTTTATACAGTCATAAGCATCAACCATCATTTAGCTTTTAATTAACTTTTTTCGTTATACCAACCCATTAATATTATACAAAAGTAATTGAGGCGATTGTTTACAATAATACATAAAATTTATTTTTTTTTGGAATTAGTGCAAAGCCCGTATATCAATCAAAGAAGAATACAAGTCTAAAGAGTCAAAATTGACTAAGACAAAGTGAAGAGCCAGCTCAAAGAGCCAAAAAAGAAAACTAGAACTGCCCTTAGAGCCAAAAGCAAGCTGGACAAAAGAAATGCAAGTCTAAAAAAAGGGTCGGGTTTGGACTCAAACAATAACAACAACAACAACAACAACAACAACAACATCAAGCCTTTATCCCACTACGTGGGGTCGGCTACATGAATCATTTTTCTCCATTATGTCCTATTAAAAGTCAAATTCTCGGACTCAGACGTACAACTTAAATTTAATTGTACCATAAAGTTAATGTTGACATTAAATGTATGTTATTTTTTTAAAAAATGAGTGTGCTATAATTAAATTATTATAGTTGATAGGTAATTCAGCTTTTGTTTATATACGACCTGCTCTTTTTTTTATTATTATTTTTTTAATTTAGATAATTGAAAAAATATGATAAAACTTTTAAAACTCGACATATAAATAAATGAATGTTAATTTTCTCATTTATTCATCTATGTAATTCATTAACATGTATGTTGTTGTTTAACAAGTGACTCTTTCAAAGCTTGATATATTTTTAAATTAATGATGACATAATTTTTAGACAACTAAGGTTTTATTTAGGAATTGGGACAGCTTTCTTATTATTTTTGTAAGAGGCTTTCTAGTAGAAAAAAATTTAATTTTTGTACAACAAAACAAAGCTGCTTAAAAAAGAAGCAAGAAAGCCTTCCCAAACATAGCCATATTCTGTGTTACAACTATACTTTTTGTAAATTCTATCCCGCATATCGAAAGCTATTTATATAAATATGATAAAAAAGTTGAGTAACTAGTTGGATGTGTAGAATTATAAGAAATTTTATTTTTTATTATATATATATATATATTATTAATAAAAAGATATATTTTACTTTCATTTATGATTTCTAGATATATGCATCACATGTTGTGGAAAAGAAGCCCTATCTTTCTTTGACTCTTGCCAAGCACAAATGGGTGCTAGCTAAAGGAGATTTATTTTCAAGTACTTTTTTATTATATCTAATCCTACACCATCCACTAATTTAAATTAGTTAAGGAAGGATTCTTCGATTGGATCTACTATGAGATCTATCTTGGATGCAACATTTAGTCAGCTTAAGACAATTCTCAAACTAACTTACCTAAAGGAAAGAGTATAGTTGATATAGTATTAAATTCCCCTAATGTAAATGGAAATGCATTAGTTCATTAACCCTCTAATAAATTTTTTATTGATTACCATCTTAATATTAATCTTATGTTAGATTTTGAGAATCCAAAGAATTGGTCAATTCAGCCAACTCATAAGAACTTCCCATTGTACTCATCATGATGATAATACAAAACGGAAAAATAAACATTAAACAAATATGAATAAGATAAACAAAAAGATTTGATACTCTTTCTTGTTCTAAAAAAACTCATAGAGGCAAACAAAACTTATGATGAAAAACTTTTGATATGGATTTAATTAAATAAAATCAAGAATATAAATATTATTTCCTTCAATAAAGTAATAATAACTTAAATCTTGAGGACTATTTAAATTATTACATTCTTCTAATAATTCTTAAAAAATAATTGGCATTCTTCTTTCAAGTATGAGATGTAATCGAGAACCAAATTTATGGACAAAATTTCAGTTATTTGGGTTGTCCTTTATGCTGGAGGAAAACAATAAAGCTAGTTATTTAAAGAAAAGTCTGTAGGCCCACCATCTTGTATAGGTCAATCAGTCTACAACCAATGGGTCAAACAGTCTTTACTTGACTTTTATACACATAATATTATCACAATACTATAATATATTCACATTCATTTTCAATATATTGTAGCAAATAAATTATAATTGAGCTTAATTCAGAAAATATTTAAATGTCTTAACGATAGATAACAAAAATCGTATTGAGCAAAAATTAATATTTTCATAATTTAATCAAATTATCTAATATTGTATAAATAGATTATGAAGCTTTAGCTAAACTAAATCACTATTTTTATATGTTAAAATAAATTTTTAACTAGGCAAAAATTGTTGAATTTTCAAAATCACATCGTAAAAAATAACAAATAAATACTCAAAATGTTAATAATTTCAATCTCTATAATATATAAGAAGTTATGAGGTGAAAATTTTATCAATATAAAATTATTCTGATTTTTCGATAATGAAAACACAAATTTGATCAAAAAAATATCAAGAACACAAAATTTTTCAGATTAGAAATAGGATAAAGGTTCCTTACAGTGAGACGAACAAATTTTTTAATTGAGCTTACTGATAAAAATAACTCTGATACCTCTAAAATTTAAGTTTCTTTTTCTTTCTCCTCACTTTCTCTCTTAATGTCTCAATTTAATTTCTCTGCTAAATGAATTTGAGATTAAAAATGGCATAATAAACTTATATAATGATTTTAGATATTTATAATTAAAATAATAATATAATATTAATAAAACTATTTAATTTAATCAATTCTTTAGTATAAAATTCAAATAAATCATTTTAGGACTTCAAAATTATAGAAATATGTTCATAAAATAAAACATTTTATTTAAAAAATATATGTGAAATCAATTTGCAAAATGAACATATGACGGTTCCAAAATATCCACTTGTACAATCAAGTATCAATTTCTTAAGAATTTTCATCGATCCCCAAAAATTATGAAAAATTTTGTGCAAATAAAATACTATAATAAAATGATATGGTTAAGACAGTTTGTGATTTGGAGTTTTATTTAATCCAGGAAAAAAATATTTATGTGAGTCAAAATACGAGTTTTTACAAGTAGTGGGTATATTAGGGAGCGAGGAGGGCATATATAAGTATATAAGGATATTATTCTTGTAGAAATATTATAAGTTGCAACTATACGATGATTAATCTTATGTTATGTTTTGTAGGATGAGTGTACACAGCTTGAGAGAGCCGGATTGCAACTGGAGAGGTATCCTCTATGGGTTTCACAAATATTTCTGACTACCGTATTTGGTTATTGTAGGCGTTAAGCAAAATGCAGAATGGACAAATTTATGAATTAGGCTCGCTTGCCTACACATATAAGGGACAGTCCTCTTTTGTTACTAACTACTCCATAGGCATTCGTGAGAGTTTATATAGCCAACGGGTGGCTAATTTGACAATGGAGTTAGAAAATATCTGAAAAAGATAGGAGGACATGAACATTCAGATACTTGATGCGCCTTCATTGTCCAAGTGGGAGAGCGAGGATTGAAATTCCACCTAGAGGATTTGTAAAATTATTTTTGATGCATTTTATTTATTTTGATGTTTAAAAATTATTGAAACTTTAACAGTGTTATAACAATTGTAAAATTTTATAGAATCTGATTATTTATTTGAGCAATTAGATTGTTACTGTTCGATTATTATTGCTTTTATTACTATATTTAATTATTGTTTTTAAACTGTTTGTATTCGTGGAAAGCTCAATAACATATAGCATGAGCTATTTTTTATTTATGCGACAACTTTCTCGCAGATTTATGGTAAAATTTCAATCGCAAACGTCGATACGACAATCTTGTATCATTGTTTGTGACGGAAATATCCGTCACAAATGGCAGCGAATTTACAACAGATTTTATGTCAAAATGTATGCGGATTTTCTGCCGCAAACAAAGGATTTTCCGCTGCAATTTGTCCTGGATTTTCCATCACACATCTGCTGCAAATGCACCGCAAATATTTGCGACGAATGTGTTCCATTGCACATAATTTTGCAACGTAGGTTTTAACAGAGGAATCAAACCAAGACTTTCTACAGATTTCATTTATTTTGCAGCGAATTTCTCCGACGCAAATAGCTAAATTTTCTATAGTGCTTTCCCATGTCGGCTCTCTCTCCTTGTGTTATGGCTCTGTATTGTGGGTGTTCCCCGTTTCTTCCAGTTATGGGCTTCCCCTTCATGTTTTCTTTGATGATCCTGGTGTTAGTTTCGCTGGTCATTGTATTTGGAGTTAATCATTTTATTGGATGATTTACTTATTAGTTTGTTTAGCTCTTTCTTCTGTAGAATTTACTTATTGGTTTCCAGGAAATGCAGGAGTTGTGTAAATTCAGAAATTTGCTTTTGCTAAAACAATATAATAATCGCGAAGTGAGAATTTATGCTTACATTTTGAAGAATATTTCAATAAAGGCTTTGATTGAATCTATTAAATGCAGTTGAAAAATAATTTTGTGAGCTTAATGATAGTTCCCAGAATCTTGTTAATTTGATATAATTAATTGTTGCCAATGAAGGAAAGAGGCTATTTCTTCTTATATAATATTATGCAAAATTTTGATCAGTACTGTATAATTTTGAGGATTTGGTCATCAAAAGGTAGAAAGGTGTGCTTTGGAGATCAAATTGTGACAATTTCATGGTTGTGATTTGGGGATTTGAATATTGTTTTTGTAATTTGATTTTAAAATATTGAGGATTTTTTAATGGATCATAGTAAGTTGAATTAGAATTAACACGTTACATTTGATTGTGAATATGAATATATTTTTTTCATTTTTCAAAATGTTATTTCTTAGATTATAATGTTTTAATAATTTTATATATTTTTAATTATTTGGTTATATTATGTGACTCTTAGAACTCAAGTGAAGATTGACATGCACTGAGATTAGTTATGAGATTAGTAAATATATTTTTAGAATTATTAACATGCACTGAAAATTTTATTGAAAAGATTGGAGGTCATGTTGATCATATTATTCTCAACAATTTAAATTTGCAGACCTAGAACTAGAACTTATAAATAAGCTTGTTCATCATTTATGTGTCAAACATGAATTGAGCTTTTTAAAGAGCTCATTATCGAACTTCTTATCTAGCTTATTTACGAGCTTTAAATGTTGTTGTACAATATAGAATTTTTTATTTTTTATTTTTTTTTTTGGTTAAAAATCACCCACGGGCCTACGCGTTAATATAAGAAAAAATTACACAGTCCTTAAAGGGCTCTCAAGCTCACTACTGCTCAAACGAGCTACAGAGAAAATCAAAAAGAAACCTAAGAGCCGGAGTTCGCTACTAAGCAAAATTACAAAAAAAAATCTAGTAACATTCTAAGAAGCAAAAAACAAAGGAAAAAAAATAAGCACTATCAGCAAATCCCTACGAACATCACACATACCCTGCACAAAACGAGCGCGGAGCTCCAAAAACCTGCAAAACAAGCCTGCAAGGATACTATAAGACAAAATAAACAAGCAGCAAAAAATATAATGCAAACTGAAGGCCAAAAAAATAGTAATTACTCCCTGGAATACCATAGTCCCAGAAGAAAGATAACTCATAAGAGAGAAGGCGAAGACGATAACCACAAAACCCCACCACCCAGAACAGCTCTAGTCAATACAGCAAGCCCCATAGAAAATCAGAACACAAAGAAACACTGGAAGAAACCTCCAACCAGAAAACACCACCCGCACCAAATGGCCCATCAAACAAGGTCAACCACCCTGCAATCCCCAACCGACCCCAAACACCACAAAAGCCAACCGAAAACAGCAAACATAACACAGGAGAAAACCTCCAACCAGAAAATTAACAACCATTAACATAAGGCACACTATTCTTATCCAAATTAATCAAGCATTGAATCTGCACAGTAAGATTCTTGAAAGATAAATCAGTAATACCATTAAACTTACTACCAAGCAGAGCCATCGCCCAAGCAGCAGAATTAACCACAGGAGAAACAACATTATAAGAGCAGCTCATAGAGTCCGGAAAAAACTTAATGTTTATGCGGGTATAGTAGAAAGAGTACCCACAGTTGCAGCCGTCCACCTCAAGCAAAGCTTTAAGGTCATCATTAAAATTACATTCCAAAATAATACTCTGAATATCCAAACCAGCACAAAGATAGAGCCCATGGAAAACAGCCAATAGGATACCACCAAGCATATCAGTTTCAACAGTTCTACCAGTAAACCCCAAAACATAAACCCCATTGAAATTCCTAATTAAGCCACCAATGCACTAACTATTCCCATCCAAAACAATATCAAAATTCATTTTAAAACAGTTGACATGAGGTCTAAGCTAAAATAAAATCCTATTCACCGAATTAACCAGAGAACAATCAAAATTAATCCCAAAATCCTCCAACGTAAACAATACCTTATCAAAGCTTTTATAAGAAATAAGATGAGCAGTAAAAAGAGATTTAACCTTCTCCTTAATTATAAAAATAATGCTATGATGATCCATCAAATTACCATTAAACCGAGAGTCATTTCTAGCCAACCAAATAAACCAAATAATTAGAAGAGGGATAACATTCCTAATATGACCCTTAACACCAACCATCCAGACCTCAAACAAGTTCTTAACAGAACAGTTAGGACCCCAAAAATTAACACGAAAAAGGTCCTCAAAGTAATTCCACACCTTAACAGCAATAGGAGAAGAAACGAAAACATGCCGTAAACTTTCAACATTAGAACAACATTGACATTTAGAAGTAATAAACAGACCTCTATTCCTAAGAAGCTCATCCGTAGGAATAAACTTCTTCAGAATTCTCCAATTAAAGACAGAAATCGTGGTAGGAATGCTCTTGTGCCACATCATTTTAAAAGGCTTGACAGGATCCTTTTTATTTCTAAACACATGCCAAGCATCTTTAGTTCTGAAAAAACCATCTTTAGTAAAAGTGCAAAGTAAAACATCTTTAGCTAAACAATTAAGAGAAATTTTAGAAATCAAATTAATAATAGAAAGAGGGATAACAGAAGAGAGTTTATCCACATCCCAACCATTATCAGAAAAAAATGAAGTTGACCTTAACCGAAGTCATAGAATTTGTGTTAAGGAAAGCATCAGGGGAGAAACCATTAATCCAACGATCCTGCCAGCAGTAACATTCCCCTCCCCAAGACCCCAAGCTAAACAGGGCTCAACTTTCCACTTAATATGAACCATACGTTGCCAAACTTTAGAATGCCCTTTAGAATAAAAACAATTAGAAGGGTGATGGACCCCATAATATTTAGTCCTCATAAAATTAGCCCACAAAGTAACATTAACCCTTTAATTATACCACAATTTAAAAGAAAAAATAGAAGCCATATCAGTCATGGACTTGCAACCAAGATCACCTTCCAGTTTAGTCCCACAACACTTATCCAAAAAAATTTGTTAAGAATTCTATCAATCCTCAAACACATCGTCTTAGAGGCAAAAAGAACTTGAAAAGAATACACATGAATCGAGGCAAGGACACTTTTAATAAGAACAAGTCTACCACCATAACTCAAAAACTTGGAATCCCAAGTAGTCAAACGATTATACACCTTGGAAATTAAATCATCAAAAAGAAAAGTCTTCTTTCTACCTTTAAACAAAGGAATGCCTAAATACTTTAACGGCAAAATAGCTTGAGAGTAGCCCGTAAGGTTCTTGATATCCATAATTCTATTATGAGGAACATTCTTAGAAATCACAAAACCACTTTTTTGCTTTGTTAAAAACAAGGCCACTCACAGCTTCAAAGTGATCAAAAAAACTCAAAACTTTAGAAATCCTATTCTTCGAAGCATTCATAAAAATAATGAAATCATCAGCGAAACATAAATGAGAAATGTTTATGCCACCCAAAGTTCTAAAATACAGACTAGAAAATTTACATAACAAATCAGAAATCCGCCAAGACAAGTAATCCACAGCAAGAATAAAGATAGCCGGAGAGATAGGATCCCCTTGCCGCAACCCATGAGAAGATTTAAAAAAATAGTGACACTTGCCATTAAGGATTATAGAAAAAAAGGACTTTCAAAGCACAAGCTAATAAGAGAAATGAACTTCTCATCAAAACCAAGAAATCTCAACATGTTATAAATAAAGCTCCAGTTAATATTATCATACGCCTTAACAATATCAAGTTTTAAAATCATGTTCCCCCCTCTAGTCTTAATATCCAAGTCATGACAGAATTCTTGAGCAAGCAAGATGTTATCCACAATCGATTAGGGGAAATAATATTAGGAAGAAGAACAGAAAGACGGTTAACCAAAATTTTATAAATTAATTTATAAAAAAAAGTGCATAAACTAATCCTAAAATCATTCCAAGAATTGGCCTCATTACTCTTAGGAATCAAAGCAATAGAGGTAGAAGTGAAGAACTTAGGAATAGGATACCCATTAAAAAAATCCACAACAGCAGCATGAACATCCTCAGAAATAAAATTGCCACGAGTGTTGAAAAAACTTAACAATATAGCCATCAGGGCCCGCCACAGAATCAGCATTCATATCAAATAAAGTACTCTTAACCTCATCCAAAAGAGGGCACAAAGAAAGACTCCTATTCTCCTCTTGATTCACAATATTAGGAATAAAAGAATGATCATCAATAGGAATAGGACAAAAAACTTTATTAAGATGATTTTGAAAAAAATTAACAGCAAGATTAGCAATCTCGTCGCCATTCTCAGTAAAGGAACCATTCACACGAGCAATTTTGCGAATACCATTAATAGCACACTTTTTATTAACCAAAGCATGAAAATAACTAGTATTATTATCCCCTTCCACCAAGTGTTTAATAGCAGCCTTTTGTTTCCAATAAATCTCTTCCTGACATTGAAGTTTACTGAAGACCATTTTGGCCTCATTAAGGACAGCAAAATTAGCAACCGTGGGATCATTTTGGCAACAGTCCTCAAGAGAATTAATCTTCTCTTCCACCTCCTTAATATTAGAAAAAATATTTTTGAAAACATTCCGATTCCACCAATTCAGAACCATCTTTAACCTTTTAAGGTTAGCCCAAAGCCTAAGCATGCCAATAATAGAGTTATCAAGGAAAATGGGAGCAGACCGATTAGTTTGAACTACATTAATAAACGAATCATGAGTTAACCACATATTATGGAATCTAAAATGAGAATTCAAACCCACCATATTAAACTTCACATTAATAAGCAGAGGGGAATGATCAGAAAGCGTACGACTCAAATGCACCACCTTAGTAGAATTTAAAACATTAATCCAAGCTTTATTAAAAAAAACTCTATCTAACCGTTGTCAAAGATGACCCCGATTCCAAGTATATTTGTTACCATAAAAGCCAATGTCAATAAGATTACAATTCATAATCATATCATTAAAGTCCTCCATAGAATGGTAAATAGGATGAGAGCCCCCAACACGCTCAGAAGGATTAGTAATGGTATTAAAGTTGCCACCAACCAACCAAGGCAAAGTGCAAATACTATGAAAATTATCAATTTTCTCCCACAAGATTCTCCTCGAAAAACAAGAAGAAGCAACATAAACAAAAGAAGCAACACATTGAAAATTGAAAGATTCAATATTACAATGAAGCACTTGACGAAAATCCCCAATAACATCAATCCTAACAAAATCTTTCCAAAAAACCCAAATTTTGTTAGCAACATTAGCAAAAGCATGCTTAAAAACCCAAAACTTTAGCGGTATTCAAAAGTTTATCCATAGAAAGGAGAGGTTCAAGCAAGACAAGCACAAAAATACTATGAACACGACATAAATTTTTAACTCGAAGCTTAGAGGAAGGACACCCAATCCCCCTCGCATTCCAAATAATCATATTAAACATAAAGAACAAAATTATTTAAAAGTATGTGAGCAAGTAGTCCTAGGAGATTGAAAAATAAAGTTTCTAGGTTTTCTACCTCTCTTACCATGACCTTTAGAAAAGCTCAGATCATTATCCTCTCTAGCATAGCATTTAGCATTAATTTCAATTTCCATATCAGTAAAGGCATCACAATGATAATGATCAGTTAAAAGGAATTCATTGTTCATCTCACCACCTGACGGGTCCAATAATGAATTATCACCTTCCAAAAACAAGACACCATCCTCCACTGTGGAAATGTTCCGCCGTCTTTGATCTGAAAAAGAAATATGAGGATCATCATTATTAATAGGAGACTGATCAATATTATCAGTAGAATTACCAGGAACAGTAGTATTAACATCGGTATTGCTCGTCTCCAAGGGCTTGGAGGAAACAGCTTCCCCCTCATCAAGAACAACAACCAAATCATAAGAACTGTTAACGATTTCAGCATTAACCCACTTATCTTGTTCTAAAATATTATTAGCATCATGTAAAACAATACTAGAAGGAATCTGAACCACAATTCCTTGAGACACCATATCATTATGAGCAAGGACAGAGCTAATAAAAGCCAGTTTAGAAACAATAGATAATGAAGTGTTATGAATAACATTCTCTTCCCCCTCATTGCTGCAATTAGCATTACCTAGATCCTGACTGGCGTGACCAACAATGACCTCCAAAGGAGGAATAGTCTCATGTAAAACCTTATTATCAACATTTTCATCAACTTTTGGCAAAATTTTCTCCTTACGCAAATTAGGATGTAAACGAAAACATTCATTTATCGAATGACCGTGCATCTTACAGTGAGAACAAAATATAGGTAAATTTTCAATTTCCACCTTTTGAAAGTAACCATTCATTTCAGATCCTAACCATATTTCGTGGGGGTGTTTTTTCGTCACATCCAATTCAACTAAAACTCTAGCCACCGAAGGTCTCGAAAGAGAAGAAGTAGATTGATCTGTCTGTAATGGCCTACCAAACACAGAAGCAAGACCAAAGAGAATGTGCGAATTAAAGAAATGCAAATGGAGATTCGGAAAAGCTATCCACACTGGGGCAATGGAAGACTCCTCCCTCACATCAAAATCCGATGACCATTTAAGAAGCCTCATTTGACAACCCTGTATGTAGTAAGAACGACGAGAGAAAATGCGGCTATAGTCTAATTCATTAAACAATTGTATAGCTATATGTTTAGAGTCTAACAAACCAACATTAAAGGAACCCGAGAGTTTCAAACCATGAAACAATTTTCGAATAATATCCAAATTTGGCCACCGTAACATGAACTTACCAACCAGAGTAAATGAAAATGGAGCAGCCAGTTGTTGAACAACAGCATCCTCGAATAAAAGAGCAGGACAACCCTTAAAAGAAGAATGCACAAAATGGACTTTCGAAACCAAAGAAGACGAGCCACCAGATACAACATCCTTAAAAGATCTGGTTTTACCAATAAGGATCGGAGGTACAACCGGGGTAGACGACGTCGGAGACGTCATCGTCCCCCCACCAAACGAAAGCTATAAACAATCATAAACCGCCAAAAGTCCAGACACCAAGAAAGAACAGGGCAAAAAAAATAGAGAAATCACCGAGAAGAGGGGCCAGAGAAAGGAACGAGATTACCAGCAAAGAGGCGAAACGAGGAAGACAGGAATAGAGATCGGAACAAAAACGAAGAACCTCAACCAACACAGCAGCGAAATCGCCTCAAAATCGCCCCAAAAGCACAGACGAGACGGCTAGGGTTTTTTCGTATGTGATGATACTATATGTTGTTCATTATAGAAATGGGTTGACGTATAGTAGTTCATCTTAGTTTATTTGATCATTGAGTACAAGAACAACAACATCAAATATTTATTTAATCATTGAGTATTTTAAAAAGATATAGAAGTTTGTTTGATTACTTCATCAAACAATCACGAATGAGCTATAATCAAGCCAAACCATTAGTAGCTTGTTGAATGCTTCGTTTGTTAACTTTAGAGCATTTTTTTGCTACAAACATTATATCAAAATGTGACTTGAAATTTAAGAGTTCAACTTCATTCTACTTAACAAATATGACGTGCTCGGAAGAGGAACTTTGAGTAGCATAGTTCTTCGAAAGGTTGTGTATCTATCACATGATGGTTATAATTTACATTTTTAGATAGCAGGGGTAGTTCGGTTTGAAAGCATGTTGAATGATTGGTTTTTTCTTCTTTTGTAACTAGCTTGGGGATCCTTTGCTTCTAGGATTTTTGCTTTTTTTTATGTACTTCTTTGGAGCTTAGCTTGGTATCAAGCAGTGACGGAAACACATGTGATTGTTTAGGAGGGGCAATTGCCCCCCCTCAAAAAAACAAAATTTATAGGAGAGTAAAAAAATTTTTTTGCCCCCCCCCCCCCCCCCCCCCCCCTTTATAAAAAACTCTTTTGTCCTAACTTGACCTAAAATAACTAAATATTTCTTCACATTTACTTTTAATATTCTCTTTCGTGCTTTACATGACTGTTTAATTACACATTTTTTCTCTATTTTCTTGCTTAAATTTTTTAAAACACTTTCGTAATATATAGATATATAATATTAGTTTTTTTAATATTTAATTATGTTTGTGTTGTATTTGCCCCCCTCAAAATTGAAGCTGGTTCCGCCCCTGCTATAAAGGACTTGTAATTTCTCTTCCAATCAACGAATAGGCCCCACTCTGAGTTTTTAAAATAAAATAATAATAATAATAATAATAAACTTCTCTTGAAAATAACTATAAAAAGACGAGTAGTAAAAAGGCACTCACCTCCTTGTCTTATAGCTTGTCATCATATTACCAGCTTAGAATTCCGAAGTTATATAAAGGCGGGAAGAGTGAGATAATGAAGGAGGTACTGAAATGGATATAGAAATACAGAAGACATCAATGGAGAAAATGGGGGGAATGACGAAGGAGATAAAAAGGCAGATGTGCCTTGCAATGCCGCTTACAGTTGCGAATTTCCTTATGTTCGCCCTCCAATTTGTATCGATAATGGTAGTTGGCCATATAAGTCACCAGAAACTCGCCGGAGCTTCCATAGCCATTTCCTTCGTCAATTCACTTGGCTTCTCAGTGCTCGTATGTGCTTCTCCTTTATTTATTTTCTTTCTTTGAGTTACTGATGTAAGATCAGTAATGCACCAAAATTTTTATGGATTAAAATCGATCATTTATGTTTCTTCATTCTCCTGTCCTATGATTAAGTAGATGGGAGTAAGTTCTGCACTAGATACCTTATGTGGACAATCTTTTGGAGCAAAAAATTACAAGACGGTAGGTTTATATCTACAAAGAGCAATGGTCATTTGTGTCATTATCAGCATTCCACTTGCCTTTGGCACGGCTTTCTCTGGCAGAATTCTTATCTTGCTCCGCCAAGTCCCAGAGATATCAATGGCAGCAGAATCTTATGCTCGGTTGATGATTCCATCACTATTCGCATTTGGCCTTATACAGTGCATCCTCAAGTTCTTACAAGCTCAAAAAATAGTGGTACCCATAATGTTTAGCAGTGCATTCACAGCTATTTTTCACATATTCAATTGTTGGTTCTTTACCTATAAAACTGGACTTGGTTATCGAGGAGCTGCGCTTTCTGTTTCAATCTCTTATTGGTTCAATTTGCTGCTATTAGTACTATACGTCTTTCTATCACCCTCTTGCAAGTCAACATGGACTGGATTCTCTATAGAAGCTTTTCATGGCTTATGGGACTTTCTTAAACTCGGCATTCCTTCTACTTTGATGGTTTGGTTAGTATCTGATGCAGTACTTCTTTGAATATCATTGGTGCTCAATCCTTATGCATGCTTCTTACATGAGATATATTTGTAGCTTTCAAAACTGGCAATTCGAGTTGTTGTTGATACTTGCTGGACTTCTTACAAATCCAGCGCTCCAAACATCATTAATGTCTATAAGGTATTTTTTTCTTAGATTTTATTGCGTAATCTTATTTATTTAAGTTAATTTAGTTTTATATATGATTAATTTCTTCCACTTCCACAGCCAAAACATTTCTTCACTGGTTTATGCGATCCCCTTGGGCCTTAGTGGTGCAATAAGGTTAGCAGAAATGATTTTATTTTCTTTAACTAAAATCTAAAGCAACAAATGAAGACTCATTTTAAACTTAATTTTTTCAGTACTAGAATATCCAACGAATTGGGTGCAAAAAATCCAAGGGCTGCTCTTCTAGCAATACTAGTTGCAACATTAACCATCATTAGTGAAGGTTTGATAGTAGGATTAGTGATGATCGGTGGACGGAGCTTATGGGGTCATGCATACACCAAAGAGATAGAAGTTGTGAAGGCTGTGGCTGTAATGATTCCATGGATTGCTCTATCCCATTGCATAGATGGTTTCCAATGTGTGCTTTTAGGTATTTAAGCCCTCAAACAAGAACTAATTGCTTCCTTTGTTCTTATTATATTTTTATTTCTTCAATGCCTTGTGAAAATTCTAAATTACTTTGGATGAATTCAGGCACAATAAGAGGATGTGGTCGCCAAAAGCTTGGAGCTTTTGTTTGTCTTGGCTCTTACTATCTTGTTGGAATTCCATCATCCATACTTCTTGGCTTTGTTTTCCATATGGGAGTAAAGGTTTGTTCATATTTATTGACCCTTTGTTTGCAATAAAAACAAAGATAATTAAGCAATAAAAAAGTTTAATTGACAAATTAGTTTTGTTAAAATATAGGGTCTTTGGATTGGAAACATCTGTGCGATTTTTGTCCAAGACTTAGTCCTTCTAATCATGACAATCCTTACAGACTGGGAGAAACAAGTAAGCTTTCACTTGAAAACTCTCCTTTTTTGTTGGCTTCCAAGTAGAAAATGACAGGATTTCATTTTCTTTTAACACTTTCTAGCATTCGTTACGTTCAGCCCAGCTAATTTGATTTGATAAACAACATAAGAAGAGCCAATGAAGTTCATCATTGCCACCTTTTGTTCATTAGAATTTACATATTTTTTTCTGTAACAGACTACAAAAGCCATGGAAAGAGTTCAGTTAACCGAGCAGCCATCAAACGTCATTGAATCAGATTCAAATTATCGGATACTCAGCATACATTCATCTACGTCTTCCTTGTCAATCAGAACTGATCCATCAGAATAAATTATTTTCAAGCTTTTTGATGCTTAATGTCAGGCTTTGTTTGTGATGGTTTTTTGTATTAAAAAACTTGTTTAGGAAGCAGTAAAAAAACTGTCCCAAACTAAATATTAATTATTTCAGTATTTTTATGTTAAAAATCTCTGTAAGGTATTGCAGATGGTCATTAATTAGCTTGGACACACATTTGTGTATCATTAGTATATAAATGAAGTGGATTTGCTCAATATTTAGAATATTCAATTCATATTCAGTTTATTTTTTTAAAATAAATTTAGGCAGTTTTTTAGAGGCCAATTTATAAAAAAGAGCAAGTTTAATACCTAAATACGCATAAGAATCTGCAAAAAAAATTTAAAAAGGAGCGAAATTGGACCTTGAAAATCATAGAAACCAGAACATCAAAATCCAGTTTCTATAGAAAACCGATTTTTAAAATTCGGTTTCAATAAATTATTATTCTAATAATATAAATTTTATATTTAAATATAATTAAACCTGTTAATTAATTTTTTTAAGAAATAAATTGTTTTTTTTTAATAATATAAATTTTATAATTTAAATTGTATAGTATTTGTTATATGTAAATCATATAATTTTTTAAAAATATTAATTATAAAATTATGAAATTATTATAATAATTATTTTAATTTAAGAAATAATATTAATTTTAATTTATTATTACATTTTTATTTTATATCATATAATTTACTATGAAATTTTATATTTTATATTTGTTATTTTGTATAAATATTGAACTCTCTGATTTCAGCAAATTTTTAATCGAACTGAACGTCTCAAAAATACGAACACAATGACACTAAATTCGACTCAATCTGAGCCCAAATGTGTCCAAATCAAAGACCTGAAGCACATTTGTATGGTTCAAACCATAATTTGGATTACCAAACGGTTACTTAACATGACATGCATATAGTCGAATCAAGCTATGATTAATTTATATTTCAAAATTATAAATAAAATTCATATATAATTAAAGAAATAAATTATAAAAAATTTATAACTAATATTTTTTTAAAATTAAATGATTTACATATAAAAATTTAGTATACAATTTAAATTACAAAATTTATGTAAACTGAATTTTAATATTTAAATTATAAAATTTATATTATAAAACTAAAACAAATTATTTTTTTTGAAAAAAACATAATTAACCAGTTTAATTATATTTAAATATAAAAATTATATTATTAAAATAAGAATGATCTGATTTATATAGAAACCGGATCATTAATATCCGGTTTCTATAGAAACCGGATTTTAATGTTCCGGTTTCTATGGAAACAGGATTTTAATATTCCGTTTCTTAGAAATCGGATTAATATTTTTTGGTTTCTAATGCGTTATTTTGTTGTCCGTTTTTGCTCCTTTTTTAAATTTTTTCGTTCATACGCTCCTTCTGCATATTATCATATAAAATTAGTTCCTTTTACAATTTTGCCTTTTTTAGATGCAATGGCAATTTGATAGTTATTCTACTTAATTAGTTCCTATTATATTTAAGAGTTAGGATTCTCTTTTTTTATTTTAATAAGTTTAAGACGAAACAACAACATATTAATATTTTAATAAGCTTTTTCTCCCTTTATTATTATTATTATTATTTGGTTAAGACCCACCCCTTGGTTTATGCATTAATAATCCAAAAATTATACAAGGTCCTTAAGCGGACCTCCAGCTCCCTACTGCTCGAACAAGTTACAAAAATAGAAAAAAAATTACTTATGAGTCGGGGGACCCAATAAGCACTACGACAATGCAACCTAATAACATACTAGGTCGGCCAGGTCAGCACCCAAAAAGTAAAGATCCAGATATATCCATTCAGCTCCATCATTACATCAAAAAAATCAGCATGCACCAAAAGAGGAAAGCCTCCAAAAACTTTCAGCAGAGGACTGCGGATCGTAGAAGTTGAGCAGCTATGAAACGTAACTGCGAAAACCCCTGCCAAAACACAAACCAAACCTAACTGCACGAGCAAAAGGGCAATCACCAAGCCAATATTTTGTTCACAACCAAACCCAAGCAGAAAAAAAAATGCCATGGCCGCAGAAACATAATTACCGAATGTAGTAGCATTAGAAAAGTGGCAGCACCTCTTCAAATAAGTAGAAAAACCAAACACAATGCTTAGACCAATTAACAAGATGCCTGACGGGATAAAATAGGTTCTCACGAAACCAACTTAACCAAAGCAACATGTAATATAACCAGTGTTGCGGGCTAGAATATACGCGGCGGTAGAGTTTACAAATTCACGTCTGAGCGTTGTACGAATATTCAGCACACAAACAGAAAAGAAAGTGAACACCATATTTTTTACGTGGAAAACCCTGAAAAGGGGAAAAACCACGGGGTCATGCCCAGTTGAAAAGTTCCACTAGTGTTGTATAAATTACAAGAAGCTGATTCGTCCCACAAGTTAGGACAATCAGATTACACTAAGTTTCTTCTTAATTAAAACTAAGTTGTGCAAAATAATGGCGTTTCCCGAATATCCGGTAGAATTCTGGCGTATTCAGGCGGCGGGAAGAACTCCGGCGATAGTCGAGGAGGAGCTGATTCTCCTCCTTCTTCTCTTCTCTTCTTCTCTCTCTTCTCACTTGAGTCCTCTTGTGAAGAATGATGGCTCTATTTATAGTTTTTATGGAGTGGCATGGCTTATAAATAGGTGTGAGATCAGAGGCGAATAGGGAGTGGTTGAATGGATAGTTGATGTTGAATCCTTCGATCGTGCACCGTTCGTTGGAAATTTGAAGGCCATAGTGATGTCGAAATTTGGCGATCTTGGGCTCGTTGGATTCGTCTCGTCATGCCATTTGATTCGAGTATTAGCTCGTTAAAATCGGAGAACGTTTGGTAACTCAAATTGTGATTTGAACCTTCCAACAGCACTTCGAGTCTTCGATTCAGACATATTTGAACTCGGATTGAGTTGAATTTGGTGTCGTTGGGTTCGTATTTCCTATATGCTTAGTTTTCTATAAGCTCGTTAAAATCGGAGTTCAGGTGCTCCCGGATTTAATTTTTGAAGTTTTTTGGTTGGTTTTTGCCTCGAGATTCATGCTCAATCAAGATGATATTTTGAGAATATATCAGTTGCCTCTCGATTTTTTGACGTCGTAGCTTCAGGAGTCCGAAAATATGCTTCTCAAATTTTGGAGAACTTTTCCGAGTGAGTAAGAATCGATCTTGCATATAAGAGTCTCGGATGGTCCTGAAATTGGGTCTGGAACGTCGAAAAATGGTCCTAGGGACCCCAAAAACGTCTGATTTGATCTTTTCGGAGCAAAAAACGGACCCAAAATGGACCGGGTAGCCAAACCGGCCGGACCGGCCGGCCGACCGCCGCCGCCACCGCGGAACCGCGGCTGCGCCTAGGCCTCCCTCGCCCACAGGGGGCCTCGCCTGAGCCTGTGCCACACTCACCCGCGTCAGCGGGCGCCTGCCTCCGCTTGTCGTGCACGTTGCTGCTGCGCATCGATCTATGGCCACTACTGCCGCGTGCGATCCGGGCGAATCCGCGACTGCGTGCTATCCGCGGCTGCGGGCAATCCGCGCGCTGTGGGTGGATTTTGGGTGGCAGTTCACCACCACCTCCTTAAGCAGGCCCCGCCACGCGAGAAAAGTAGTTTTTTGCGATTTTGGGTCAAACAAATCCTAAAAAATCCCAAAAATTTACAAAAAATTTAAAAATTTAGAAAATTTAAAAATGATAGTAACTTCCTCCTTCTCTTCCAGAAACCTATAAATAGGCCCCCCAAGGCCATTAGAAAATTGCAGCTTCTTCTTTTCTCCCTCTGTCTCTCTAACAGTAGAGGCTTTCCGCTATTTTCGAGTAGAAAATTTTTCCTGCTCCACTTAGTGCCCCTCATCTTGTGTAAAAGTTAGGAAATTTCTATTTTTCTTTCCCCCTTGGCTTTCTGACAGTCGAGGCTTTCCGTTATTTTTGAATGTAAAATTTTCCCTATTCGACTTAGCGCCCCTCCTCTTGTGCAGAAGTTAGGGGAATTCTCTTTTTCTTTCCCCTATGATTTTTGACAGTCAAGGTTTTCTGCTATTTTCAAGTGAAAAATTTTTCCTGCTCGACTCAGCGCCCCTCTTCTCGCGCAGAAGTTAGGGGATTTCTACTCCTCTTCTTTCCCCCCATTTTTCTTCATGCTCTAGGGGCTTTATACTATCTTTTGTAAGAGATTTTTTCTACTTAGACTTGCACCCCTCTTTAGTATGGAAATTGAAATGGGTGATCATGCCTCTACCAAAGATGCTTCCGCCAAAGAAGATCGTCCTACCGCCCGTTCTGAGGGTTTGAAGAAGATTCCCAAGGCGACAAAGGCTGATGATGTTATCTCCACCATCGCTGAAGATTCTTTTATCTCTTTTAGGAAAACGTTCTATTTTCCTAATGATCTGCTGATGAAGGTGCCGGCAAGATCTAAATGTTCCTACTTTCCTCCCCCATGATATGTGACGGTGTACGAATTCAGTTTGCGAGCGGGGTTGCAGTTTCCACCGCCTCCTGAATTGATTGAAATTCTGACGATCTGCGGATTGAGTTTGTCTCAATTTTTCTATCGAGCTATGTCGGTCGTAGTGGGCCTGATTGCGCTTTTTAGAGACTGCGGAGTGGGGTTGTCTCCAGATTGCCTAGCTCGAATGGGGCGTATCTATACTTATACACAGGGTCGTATCTTCTTCAGATCCAATTGGTTGGATATTCGTACTAGGGATCCGTCTAAAGACTGAATTAGAGACTTTTTCTTTATACAAAACGATTGGGGCCTCCAAGAAAAATGGAGAAAGTTGAAGGAGTTATATATCCCCCTTCACCTTGGAGCGAAAGACTTATTGAGGATACTGAAACTTCCTAATATTGATGCCCTCCATTATGAGATGCGTTGCTTGAGCAGATGCATAGACGAAGAATATTTATTCAAGGTGGGATTATCTACTCATGCAGGGAGGACGCACGCACAGATGTTGAAAAAATCTGTGAAAGTTCTAGAAACCCAAAAAATTTAATCCAAGCAACCTGAGGGCGAAGGAGATTTACAGGTGCCTAAGAAGAAGAAGTCAGATGAAGTTTTGACAGTTGCCAGTAAGGGTCCTCGTTTTTCTCCGTCCAGGATATACATTCCAGAGGATGTTCTGAAACATAAGTACATTGGTCGTCGACGAGCCGAGGACTTGGTGAGTTCACCCTCTCTCCATTTCCCTTTTATTTGTATATACATTTTCAGGGTCATACTTTTCACTTGTTGATTCTTTTTTTAATCTTTTTTGAATAGTACCTTGAGGTGAATAAAATCTTGGATGACTGGTCGTGAAGGTAAAATACCTTCAGGGAGATTATAAGAAGAAATACGCGGTAAAGTGAAGGAGATGAAGACGGTAGAGGATCAACTTGAATAATGTAGAACAGAATTTGCGCACAGGATCACTTCATCCTCTTCCCAGAATGAGAGGATGGATCATTTGCATATATAGTTGGTGGAGGCAGAGGCAACAAACAACCAACAACTGAAAGATTTGCAAATCCTTGAGTCTGATAATAAGAAGCTCCTTAACAACTTGTCGGAGAAGGTAGCTCAACTGTCACCATCCGCAGCCGTAGAAGAGTTAAAAAAATCTTACGCCTTTAAGATAATTATCGAGGATCAAGTTCAGGAGGCTCGCGATCATTTTTATGACGTAGAGGTGAAGGCTTTAGAAGCAGAGCTTATGGAAGATGGCTTCATCAAAGGTTTCATGAAGGGCGTTCATGCAGTGCAATGTAAGAATGGAGGGAAGATTGAGGGGTTGACTCCGAGCCAGGCTTCTGGTGATCCTTCTCCAGACTTTGACGGTAAAGAATTGGAGAGCAATTTGCAGCAGATTATTTCTTTGGAGGAGGATGAGGATGACCTTGAGATTCTATAGAAATATTCTGACGTTGTCTGTATTGCTTTTATTTTATTTGTGGTGATTGTATGTGTAGTTCGTGTGTTGCTATTTTCAAACAATGTAATTGGTGTTTGTGAGTTATATATATATATATATATATATATATATATATATATATATATATATATATATATATATATAAGGTATTTTTCTTTTTCACATGTATTAACTCAAATGTTATGGTAGTCTTTTTTGACTTGCACGAATGCAAGAGATATCTGGTTTGGATACCCTGACCTATCCGAGGTTGTTAACCAATGCACTTGCTTGATGATTTTAACCTATGTAGAAGAGGTCGGATAGGATCCCTCTGAGATTAGTCGCCAAGTGATTGAGATACAACATTAGTTGTGTATTTCTCGAATCATAGGAAAAGAGCTCGTGTGGAGGAGATAGCATAACAGCAAAGTGAACATCACATCACTGTATTATATAAAGTAGTACGACAACTCCCTAGTAAATTTAGGGATACAAAAAGAAGTGTTCTTCTACAATCAACATACAAAGAGTGTACAAAAAACTTGAAAGATACAAAACATAGCTACAGATTAAGACGAATACTACGAACGACATCACACCAAACAGATAGCAGCATCAACTTCTACTGATAGTACTTGCAAAGGTTGCCCACATTCCAAGTTCGGGGAAGCATTTTTCCATTGGCATCTTTCAGCTTGAAGGTTCCAGGCTTGACCATAGCTGCCACCAAGAAAGGACCCTCCCATAGAGGGGAGAGCTTATTATGTTGAGGGCCTTTTCCAGAAGCTTCGATGCTTCGAAGAACTAAGTCCCCAATGGAAATGGTTCGAGGTTTTACTCTCAATTGTAGTGACGAGCGATCCACTGATGGTATGCAGTGACCCTGAGTGAGGCTTCATCCCATGCTTCAAGGAGGAGATCTAGATTTGTCCTAAGTTTCAACTCATTGTTATTGAAGTCAAAGGTCTGAACTCTGTTGCTCGGAACTCCAAATCCACTGGTATGACTGCTTCTGTGCCGAAGCAGAGGTTAAATGGAGTCTCTCTTGTAGGAGTTCTAGCCGTGGTACGGTAAGCCCAGAGAACATTTGGGAGTTGTTCAGCCCATTGCCCCCCAGCCTTCCCTAGGCGTGTCTTTGGCCCTTTCAAAATTGTTCGATTTGTAACCTCCATTTGCCCATTTGCTTGAGGATGGGCGATGGCTGTGTGGACGAGTTGAATATGAATATTCTTACATAAAGATGTAAAGATTTTTCCAGTAAATTTAATTTCGTTGGCGGTTATGACCATTGCTGGAATACCGAAGTGACAAATTATATTCTTCCATAAGAATTGTTTGGCATTTGCTTCAGTAATTTTTGACAAGGGTTCTTCTTCCACCCACTTCGTTAAGTAATCTACAGCCAGGATGATTAATTTTTGTTGTCCTGTGGCTATAGGGAAGTGTCCTATTATGTCAATTTCCCACTAGGCAAAAGGCCTAGGGTTTTGAAGTGATACAAGTTTCAGAGCTGGAGTATGGGTGAGATTGAAATGCAATTGGCAGTTTTCACACTTTCATGTAAACTCAAGCGCGTCCTTCTTCATTGTAGGCCAATAGAATCCTTGTCTCATAATTTTATAAGCCAATTCTCTTCCTCCCAGATGCTCTCCGCATACTCCCGAATGAACCTCTCGGAGTGCATAATCAGCTTCTGAAGGTGGGAGACACTTCAGATATGGTCCGGTGAAAGCACGCTTATACAACTCACCACCAATGATAGTGAAACTTGCTGCTCGTCTTTGAAGTCTTATTGCAGCCATGGGTTCTTCAAGCAGTACCCCATCTTGTAAAAAAGACAAGATGTGATTGATCCAAGACACCTCCCTCGATTCATTGATTGATTGTATGACCCATGGACCTTGAATACTTGGAAAATGGATCTCCTCGACACACTTTTTCTTGTAGATATCTCCCGTCGTTGATGTTGCAAGTTTTGAAAGAGCATCTACTCTTGCATTTTGCTCTCGGAGAACATGTACGATCTGATATTCTCCTATACGGGCCAAGAGTAATTAAACAATACTGCAATATTGGGCCAGTTGTTGATTATGGATATCAAACTCTTCCTTCACCTGAGAGGCGACTAGTTATGAATCAGTGTGGACTACTAGATTCTGCACCTCACAATTAACTGCTAGTCTTTATCTAGCAATAAGGGCTTCGTATTCTACCGTGTTGTTTGTTGTTGGAAACTTGAGTCGGAGCCCATACTCAAGAGTATTTTTCTGCGGGGAAATAAACATAATTCCAGCCCCAGCGCCAAAACTTTCAGAAGATCAATAAACATACAACGTCAAACACGGAGGAGAAGACAAAGTACTTGGTTGATCATCGGATACTAGGATGGTGCATTCAACCACGAAATCTGTAAGTGCTTGAGATTTGATATCGGGTCTAGGCAAGTAGTGAATGTAAAATTCTCCCAGTTCTACAGACTACTTGACAAGCCTACCCGATGCTTTTGGTTTTGGCAGAATACTTTTCAGCAGCAGATTGGTGTAAACCCCAATTGAGTGGGCTTGAAAGTAATGACGTAGTTTTCTGGCAGAATAAACTAATATCAATACTGTCTTATCCGCTAAGGGATAATGCTCCTCTATTTTAGATAGGATCTTACTGACATAGTAGATGGGGCGTTGCATAGCATTTTCTTCTCGTACCAAGACTGAACTGATGGCTTGGGCATAAACAGCTATGTATAAATACAACTTCTCTCCAGACGTTGGTTTAGAAAGCAGCGGGGGATATGCCAAATACTTTCGTAGCTGTTCGAAGGCTTCTTGGCATTCGTCTGTCCATTAGAACCCAGAGCTGCAAGCGCCTTTGAGTACTTTGAAGAAAGGTAGATACTTGTCTCATGAGCGTGCCAGGAAACGAGACAATGCTGTAATTCTTACATTTAGCCTTTGAACTTCTTTGAAATATATCTTAATGCCTTGATCTTTTCAGGATTGGCTTCGATTCCTTTATGGGTTACCATAAAACCCAAAAATTTTTTAGAAGCGACTCTGAAGACGCATTTGGTGGGGTTGAGCCGCATATTATAATATCTCAACAAATGGAAGCAATGCTCCAAGTCAGAGATATGCTGAGATTTTTCGAGACTCTTACCAACTTGTCGTCCACGTACACCTCCATATTACGTCCAATAAGGATTTTGAAAACCTTATTCATGAGGCATTGATAAGATGCTTCAGCATTCTTGAACCCGAAGGGCATCACTCGACAACAATACAATCCTTTGTCTATTTGAAATGTTGTTACTTCTTCATCAGTCGGATTCATCTTGATTTGGTTGTAATCAGAGTATGCGTCCATGAAACTCAACATCTGATGTCCATAGGTGGTGTCAACTAACTGGTCGATACGAGGAAGCAGAAAATTTTTCTTTGGGAAGGCTTTATTGAGATCTGTGTAATCTATGCACATCCTCCATGCTCCACTCCCCTTTCGAACCATGACAATATTTGCCAGCCAAGTAGGATAGTGCACCTCTCGAATGAATCTGGCTTCTAAGAGTTTGTCCACTTCTTGTTCAATTACCTGCTGATGATCTGGTGTAAAATTCTGTTTCTTCTGGAAGATTGGTTTGCACGCCAAATTGACTTTAAGTGAGTGTATAATTACTTTAGGGTCAATCCCGGGCATATCCACCAGGCTCCATGTGAAAACATCCTGATTTTCTCATAGAAAATATGTGAAATATTTCTTTTCGTCGCTCGAGAGAATTGATCCAATCCATATTGTCTTCGAAGGATATTCTTCAGAGATAGACACACTAGTGAGTTCTTCTACAGGGGAAGCTCTCTGAGGAATGTCCTCATTCTGGAGATCAAAGTCCTCAATGCTTAAAGTATCCATCAGGCATGATTTGACCTGCTTGAGATAGCAGGTTTGTGTTATTTGTTGATCTCTGCATACCACACTAACTCCTGTCGGAGTATGAAACTTTAGCTTGAGGTGAGGGATAGAGACGACAATCCTAAAAATTGACTGGAGTGGCCTCCCAAAGATAGCGTTGTAAGCTGATTCAGATTTTACAACGATGAACTGGATAGAGTGTGTAGATTGCTGGGGGAATTCTTCAAGTACAACTAGGAGACTGATTATCCCTTTTGCTCGTATAGGTCGATTATTAAACCCGTACAGAGGACCTGCAACGGGTTGAAGCTTCTCTCTAGTGAGACCCATATTGAGGAAGGTAGAGTAAAACAGAACATCCACTGAGCTACCATTGTCCATAAAAATTCTCTTAACATTGTAGCACGGGTCACCTATGCCTGCATTGATAACTAGCGGATCTTGGTGAGGGGTTTTTACTCCCTCCAAGTCAGAATCATTAAAGGTGATGGAGTGATCTACATGAGCTTTCTTTGGAG